>JAVLVB010000272.1:948803-963294 GCA_032876305.1 Orestias chungarensis
TATATATATATATATATATATATATATATATATATATATATATATATACACATATATATATATACATATATATATATATATGTATATATATATATATATATAGTCATGTGATCCACACTCCTTACCAGTCGGTGGCGGTAATGCCTCAATAAATTGTTTGCAAACCGCCAACAAAAATAATAATAATAAGATTTTTTTTCATTCAACGAACAATAAAAACATTACATAATCATGTCAAGGATACTACAAAACACAATACATATTTACAGTAACATCTTGTTATATTTTAGTTCCTCCTGACAAGAAATGCTGCACAAACACTCTTAAAACCCCACAGTTGTTAAAAAAAAAAAAAAACCTTCAAATTCCCAGTGGCTCTGTGGAAGCAAAACTCCAACCTCAGCCTGGCCGTGATGTTGCACTTCCACAGAGCCACAGCAGAAGAAGAAGAAGAAGAAGAAGAAGAAGAAGAAGAGCCACAGCAGAAGAAGAAGAAGCCGGATGCTGATGCGGATCCACAGAGCCACAGCAGAAGAAGAAGAAGAAGAGCCACAGCAGAAGAAGAAGAAGCCGGATGCTGATGCGGATCTTCATCTGCAAGCTGGAAGGTGTTGAAGCCACTTGAAGGTAACGAGGTTGTGGGTTAAATCAGATTAAAACATTTTAACACGTTAGAGGAACTACAGCTTTAATCCCAAATCCACATTGTAAATACATTTATTTCGCTGTTTACAAGCTATTAGGATGGAAGTTGTAAGTGTTGCTCCTGCTGCAGCTATCTTAGCCTATTATAGCCGTTCTGTGAAAATATTGTGTGAAAATAGCGTTTTCAAATAGTTGCTAAAGAAGTCTATCGAATACTTTTATTGTCCTTAAGAGAATGTTACGTTTAGACGTGGAAGAAATTAATAATCGGTGTTATTGTTTCATCTCACTGCAATGTGTTAGGAAACTGCTATTTTCACTGTAACAAAGCTCTTTATCTTTATTTTGAGACCTATTTCACCTCAGGGGCAGTTCTGGCCAAAAAAGGTAACAACCAGGTCAAATAGAATACGTTTTATGCAGGATATATTTGTTTTTCTGTTTGTTTATATCTTTATAGAGTTCCTGGTACACAACATTAAATCATCACTGCTGGGAATGTTACTGATTTCATTGTGTAGCAAAAATGAGTAAACTTATCCCAAAATATGACAGAAATAACACTTTTATTAAGTGCTGAAAATCCTAAACATCTTGTTTCTATAGTCTTTGTTCATTCCTATACCTAAGTACAAACATATTTCTATTTAAAGCTGAGGTCCAAAATCAACACTTCCATATAATTTCCCATAATTAAGGTTCGAGTTCTGTTTTTATCTTCCTGCTTTCACAGTTATGCTTTAATAGATTCAAAGAAATAGTGTTTAAACTGGCTCTCAGACTGTTAATGGCTTTGATGGACGAAGCTATGATAGTTAATTTGGATTTGGAAGTGCTATTGAAGTACGGGATGTCAGAATAGCAATTGGCTTTATTGGTTATTACTTGTAAAGTTTGTGCAAGACAGAATATCTCAATGCCTTTCTCCTTCCTCTTCTTCTCCTGGTTGTTGCAGAACTGGTGATGAGACTTAAGGGGGTGTGCGAGGTTGTGCAGCCTGTGAGGCTCACAGTATCTCTGCTGTTCGTCTTTGCTGCCCTGCTGGTTGCACTTTGTGCTGAGGGGTCAGACTACTACAAGCTGCTGGGAGTCAGCAGGGAAGCAACAACAAGAGAGATTCGACAGGCGTTTAAGAAGCTTGCACTCACTATGCATCCTGACAAGAATCCAGTGTGTGACGAAGCATTTTCCAGGTTACAATATGTGTTCACTGTTTGCTGTAGTTGGAAACTAAATGATGACCAATGTTGGTTTAGGGAAACTCATCAGCTCATGAGAAGTTCCTGAAGGTGAATAGGGCTTATGAAGTACTGAAAGATGAAGACCTGAGAAAGAAGTATGATAAGTATGGAGAAAAGGGATTGGACGAGCAGCAGGGAGGACGTTATGAGAGTTGGAACTACTACCGCTATGACTTCGGTAAGAATCCATCTACTTCTGCAACCAAAACACTTGAAATAATTGTAGTTTTAAGCCACCGATTCATGCGATAACGATAACATTTGTATCTAATCGTATCTAATGGATTAATATGTGTGTTACAGGTATCTATGATGATGATTTGGAGATCATCACTTTGGACAGCGGCGACTTTGGTAAGTTTCAGAGTACAGAAACACTTTGTTAGCAACAATGAAAAGCAGCTAACAGATATAAACTGGAAACAATAAACTAGTGAGGTGAAAAATGTCAACACATTGGTAGAAACAGGGAGTTAACAGGCAGAGTTGTGCTTCTGTGTGTTTGTGTTTTAGAAGCTGCAGTGAACTCTGGAGAAATTTGGTTTGTCAACTTCTACTTCCCACAATGCTCACACTGCCACCAGTTGGCGCCAACGGTAATGAAACACCAAAATACATATATACACTAAAGACACTGCTAAAGTCCTGAGTGTGTGATGTTTCTAAAGTCGCTATTGGGATGGGGGACGTACTATGATTTTGGTATGAAAATGAACTGTTTGCTTATTGTTACTCTGCTTGTATGTACTTAACATGGATCAGCTGACAGTAGGGAAATGAATACTCTCTGTGATTTAAAGAATTGTTAGCTAAGATAACTTGATGGTATGTTGGTTGAAGCCACTATGAGCATTGAGACAATATTTGTCAGTGCAGAAGGAACATCTGCATAATGTACCATGATATTGGATAATGTTATCATTGAGTCTGTCCTGCAGCATTTGAGTAAATTCTGTATTAAGTACTGCCTGTTTGCACTTTTTATTGCACCAATAAGTATTTTTCTAATGAAATAATCCTTGATGGCTGATGTGGCTCCCGATCAGATTTCATATGTTACAGCTAGAACTTTAAGGTGACACCAATGGCAGACATACTGGATTTCTGAATTTCTTATGTGTTATTAAGTAGAGAAACACTCACCATGTATCCTAACGTAAATCCTGTGTTATGAAACATTTACTAGTTTTAGGCCTCTTAAACACTAACTGTTTTTTTCATAGTGGAGAGAGTTTGCCAAGGAGATGGATGGAGTTATCAGAATCGGTGCAGTGAACTGTGGAGACAACAACCATCTGTGCAGGAGGAAAGGCATCAACAGCTACCCCAGCCTGTATATATATAGAGCTGGACAGGTCTGCTTCATATTCTCATTTTTACTACTCTGAGACTCACAAAAGTAAATATGTTGATAGTTTTTAGAAGTTGATGTAGGTGTCTTATGTTTTTTTTAAAATGATCAATAATCCATGGGTTTCCTTTTTCCAGGTGGTATAAATATAATGTGACACAAAGTAACATTTCTTTTAGCCCCTTTTTAAAACAGGATATAAGCCATTTAAGTACAGCAGAGCTGTCTGGATGAGAAGGGGGGGATATAAAGTAATGTGTTCCTTTTTTATTGTGTTTTGCATCTAGGTTATAAAGCACCAATAATAACAGCATCTTTTCGATGGCTTGTAGGAAGGTGCCCCTATTGCTAAGTGAGTTGCATCATCTAAGCCTATCTGGACCCATTTCTGATGGATCTTTGTGCTTCTGCAGAGGCCAGAGAAGTTCACAGGGGAGAGGAATAAAGACAACCTCATTCGCTTTTCCATGCAGTTCATCACTACGACTGTCACCGAACTGTGGCAGGGTGAGCTTTTCAGATCAATCCTTTTATTTTTCAGTACACCTGTTTTAATAAAAGATATGTTCATTGCAGGTTATATGTTTTGTTGTTTTAAATTGGTCAGAATTTTTGTTATGTTCAGTTACTGAAAGGTTTTGTCTTGCTGATACCAGTTTCATTAAATTCACATTTAATTTTAAGTAGTAAAACATTAAAGCATGAAAAAACCTGAGTTGCTGGCAGCACCATCTCAGCAGATGTCCCCCACCGGAAAGGGTGTCACAGCTAACAGATCGAACAGAGCAAAAGATTCTGGTAGAAATATGTGGACCAATCACATCTCTGAAGTAAAACCTGAATTAATCTACAAAACAAAGTGTTCCTTCAAGGTCTTTTGTAGAACTTTCAGCATCCTTTCATGTAATTTTTAAGAGCTTACTGAAAGTAAAGGACCTTACTTTGACCCATAATAAGGTGTTTTACTGATTGAAAGACTGTTTCTAGTTCTAGACTGCCTGGTCACTGGTCAAAGGAAACATGTTCTTTGTTGATACAGCGGATTTGTCGGTTCATCTCTACATTGTTTATGTTTTAGGCCTAAGCCCTTTTTTATTATCTGTTTGTATTTGTTTTGTTTAGTCTGCTCTCTTCTTTGGTCTCTAGGCAATGTGTTCACAGAGATAGAGAATGCCTTTTCGTCAGGACTCGGCTGGCTTATCACCTTCTGCTCTGACGATGGAGGTACCATACACACAGTGAATACACACTTCACAGCTCCGAGTTTAAAACCTAAACTACACTTATTACCTCCTCTTATAACAAACGTCATAGATAACTGGTTCGATTTTTTTCCTGTCTGTCTTTCCTAGACTGTTTGGAGCCCAGAACCCGACAGAAGCTTGCTGGAATGTTGGTGAGAACAAAGTTGAAATCTTATCTTGTGACTTAATTCAAGCTTAAATCTCTTTCATCACCAAAAATTTGCTATTGGAAAATGCTCCACACAGAGTATAGCTATGTGTTTGTGAATTTTGTCTGAATTATTGAATGGATCACTGTTTTAAACTTGTGGAGAATTGTTGCTAGGCTGCCTAGATATGTTGCTATAATAATGCATATCTTTGAAAAGATTGAAAGACAGTTATATCTGAATAAACCCTTTAACAAACAAATCCCCATGTCCCAGTATAAGGCACAAATTTCACCCTTTTTTCATTATGCCTACTTATACTGAGCCAGGTTTTTTTTCTGCTGGAGGTCTGTTGGTGTTAAAGGGGAGATTTTCTCCCCACCGTGCTATAAAGGTGCCCGTCAATCACCAAACTGGTGGTTATCTCTGTTTCTGTAATATTCTCTTTACAATAAAAGTCACCCAAGGTAAAGAAATACTTTTCTAGATCAGATAAACATATGCTTGGTATCTTTCCTTTAAATGTACATACACTTTACACATTAAAATTATCACAGGAATATTCTATTACCCAATTCTAACGGGTTGACTGCGACACAGAGTATTCATCTTGAAATCTGCAGTTTATAGGTTCAATTCCAGCTGCCTTCTTTCACATGCCTTTAGTGTAAAGGGCTTTGATAGTTCTGTGTGGCTAGAAAAGCACTTTTGAGATTTAGCTTATCATTGGAATATTTTTTAAGGCAACAGGTTATTTAAGTTGCTTCCTTTGTCATAATTCTGAAGTCATATCCTGTAGCCTGATAAAACTAAAGGAACTGTTTATTGACCATCGTTACATTTGGTAGGAAACAGAGGGCCTGTGGCCACCAATATGTAAAATTATGTAAAATTCCTCTCTCAACAGTTTGAGTTCAGAAATATTTTTTTTTTTAGAGTTTCCTGGTCTAATGAACAGTTGTTTGTCTGTAGGATGGTCTTGTTAAGGTAGGATGGATGGACTGCACCATACAGCAACAGCTCTGCGACAGTTTTCAGGTAAGGCTCAGTGTGGTCGGTATGGAAAAACATCACCATCAGCAAAGTGTGAGAATTTTCTGATATGTATTTAAACTGAACACACAGCTGGTGTAAGCTGTAGGTTGAGGGTATAGCCAAGGCAGGCTCCCTGTTTAAAACAGGGCAACACGGAGGCACGCGGGACAATAAGTAAAACTTTAATAGACCAGTTAACTTCCTAACTAATAGTTACTTTTCTAGTCTCCTGGAGGAAACTGAGGTACCCAGTGAGAACCCATGTATGCACGGAGATCCAAAACCCAGAATCTTCTAGCTATAAAGCAGCAGTAACTGGTCCTACCAGCTATAATTATTACCAGACACAGATAACCTGAGTAAATATGGAATCCAGTTTTCAAATGATCAGTTCATAAAATGTTAAATCTTTAGGGCTTTTTATGAAAGCAATGGAAATATTCTTCTTCCTTTAATCATTTTCATCAGTTTTCCAAAAGAGCAATGTAATGTATATTTCTAACAGTACTTTTTACTGATCGTTCTGTTTTAGGTGACAAGTGGAGCGACAGCTTTGTTCCCTCCTGGAAGTGCTCTGGATAAGCAGGGCAGTGTGCTGGTATGAGAGCGTGTTACTGTCTAACTGATGGCTTGTTTGTAGTACGTTAGTACATTAATTTATGTTTATGTACTGTAGTGGCTGAATACTTTGGACAGCAGAGAGATTTACAATCAAGTCATCAATCATCTGCCTGATCTGGATTTGCTGACGGGTGGCAGTTTCAAGGTAAACACACCAAAACAACAGCTACATATTTAGTGGCTCAGATGCAGATAGACTGTACTATAAAGGTTTAAATCATAAACCATTTTAACCATTTGCAGAATAAACTGGACCATCATCGCTGGATAATCAGCTTTACGTTCAGTGACAGATCCGCCTCCAGCGAGTACAAGAAGCTTCGAACATTTCTGCGAAACGATCACATACAGGTACGCATCTGTCTGCGATTTTGCTGCACGTTTCTGCCAGCCTGTGTCCTATTTTTCTGTTTGTTTGTCCAGGTCGGCAGAGTGGACTGCATTACAGACTCTGAGTTGTGTCAGTCCCTGTTTATCCATAAACCGTGTGTGGCCGTGTTTAAAGGACTGGGAATCCATGACTTTGAGATCCACCATGGTTAGTACTGCATCCTTTAATTTATTAAAACGGCTTTGTTTAAGGGAGTCTGCTTATCGGTTTCGTCCTACGCCTGTGTAGGTAAAGACGTGCTGTACAACATTGTGGGATTCGCAAGGGATAGCGTTCGTGCTCATGTGACGACACTACGGCCAGACAACTTCCCTTCCAACAGGAAGGAGCCCTGGCTCGTTGACTTCTTTGCTCCGGTCTGTAAAACCCTTTAAAACTGCAGAATAATCAAGCAGTCTGACAAAATGTGTTATTTTTTAGGTAAATTATAATTCCTAAATGTCAAAATAATGTGATGGGGAGGATTTTTTATTTTAGCTGGTTATACAGTAGTTCCTTTAAATTCACATTATACACATTATACATTAAGATTACCATTCACTATTACCCAGTTCTACCGGGTTAAGTGTGACACAGACTAGTCATCTTAAAATCGGCAGTTTACAGGTTCAATTCCAGCTGCCTTCTGTCACATGTCAATGTCCAATGCACCCAACCCCAAGTTGCATTGGTGGTGAATGTGTAGGTTCAATTCCAGCTGCCTCCTGTCACAAGTCAATGTGCAATACACTTAACCCCAGGTAGCCTTCTTAAATATGCATTGATGGTAAATTTGGTTTAATGTGAAGAGCTTTGAGTGGTCCGTGGCTAAAAAAGTGCTATATAAGTTATTTGGAAAATTAGGAAAGAGCAGATAATGTGGTAAGGCTGATGAGGATTTGTAGCCTTCCAATAAACCTTTCAGACTTCATTTATCTGTGGAAAATGAGCGCTAAAATACACTGTTTCCTTGTGTCACATAATTCTGGAGGCATATCCTGTGGTTGGATCAAAATAAAGGAACTTTTAGCCATCTTGACAATCTTTACATTTGGTAAGAAAATGGCTGAGGACAGCATTCCTACTGTTAAATAAGGGGGTGGCAGCAGTTTTAGAATATTGTTTCAGCATCTATAGACAAGTAGATGTTGCAAAAGTATCGTAAACATGACAAAAAACAACCGACTGAAGGAAAACTAATTGAATGTGTTTGAGAATACATCACAAAGCTCTGATCTCAATTTCATTGAAAATGTGTAGTCAGAGCTGAGAAGGTGTGTTTAATTAAGATGGCCTACTAACCTAATGTTTTCCCAGTTTAATAGTGTAATTCTTCCAAATAGTTTGGAAGTGCATTTATAATATTTTATTTAACTGGATCTTTGTTGGAAAAAATTGTGCTACGATGTTCTCTTGGAATGTGATATAGTGTCAATATTATTAGCTGGGTGTAATTTATACAGATATCTGTCCATTATCATGAAGGACGTTACATTTTTTGTAGATTTCCAATGGTTCCACACTGTCATCCGTCCATCTCTATTGGCTTTACAAATTCACTGGAAGAAAGCTGTTATATTACTGAAAAAGCCACGTCATTATTTGTAAACCTGACCAAACCCTAAACATGTTTGTTCATTTATAGTCTGCTGTACAAAGATTCAACAAGTTTCTGTTTGCATTAAGGTTTAAGAAAGGTTCTACTTCTACACCCACAACACAAACACGGCAGGGAGCAAGTCTTATAACAAACTTGTAACTTTAGAAAAAGTGAAAGTGTTATTTATATGCAATTTGTTCTCTTTCACAAGGTTAACGCTGTCAACAAGTTGTGTTTTATAGATCTATGTTTCATTTGTGTTTTGAGTCCCCTGAAACGCTGACCGTGCCGTCATTTTGCTCAAACATATTATTTTTTTAGTTGTAAGTGGCCAAGTAGCTTTTAATTTTGATTTATAATAAGAAATTATAATAAAGTTTATATTTAAAAGGCAAAAATGTTGCGCAACAAAAGTTGTGTTTAAGCTATAAATAACTATAAATGGCAGAAGGGAGTCACGGATCAACATTTCCAATTTGGGACACCACCTGGTTATCAGGCAATTAATAGACAAATAGTTCCTTCTCAGTTTTTTGTTATAAATACCCGCCGACTTGGGTATTAGAAAAACATTTGATGAGGAATAAGTTGAGCACTGCCGTTATTGAACAGCAAGAACAACTGCACTCCAATATACAAGAGATTATTAACAAAATTAATTTAACCTTCCAGTTAAAATACTTTATTCAACAAACTCTCTACGTTACTAAAACTAAGCTACTAAGTAGAAATATAAAACAATAGTACAAGAGTAAAATGTACAAATATGCAAAAAAAACAAATAAATATTAGTGATATCACAGTTCAATATGAATAGTGAATGTTGAGAAAGTAGGTTTTTAAGAAAAATGTACAATTGAGGCCAGATTAGCTTCCTACTAATTTAGGATTAGTTTAAACCAAATGTATAATAATAAAAAATAAACAATCTGAAGTAATAGTACAGGCCACATTGGCTCCAAAAATATGTTAATTAGCTTAAAACTAAATTACAGACAAATGGTTTCAGTTCAAACAACCATTTCACAATGGGAAGCCAAATTGAAGATTAAATATTGTTTCAGGAATGTTATATATTTCCTAAAATAATTTGGTGAATAAGACATCAATAACCTGTTTGATAAAAGATTTATGATCTAGTTGTTTGATCAGTCACTGCAGTGATTGCTGTAGTATTTTTTCCACTTCACAATTTTGCTTTCATTTTGTTGGATCTCTCACCAAAATTAAGCAAGGTTTGTGGTTTTAATGTTGTTGCTCTTCTTACCTGAACATGTTTTATTAAAAATGTTCATCTTGTGTGCAGTGGTGTCCTCCATGCCGAGCCTTACTTCCTGAGCTGAGAAAAGCTTCCATTCAGTTGGCTGGACAAATGAAGTTTGGCACTTTGGACTGTACCATCCACCATGACTTGTGTTCTGTGGTGAGCTCCGAGACCTCATTATGAGCTGCTGTTTACAGAGAGGTGTGCCAATCTGTTGCTAATCTGTCTCTGTCTTTGTATTTCAGTATAATATTCAAGCGTATCCCACCACAGTCATCTTTAACGGCTCCTCTGTGCACGAATATGAAGGGCATCACTCAGCTGACGGCATCCTGGAGTTCATACAGGTGATATCAAAAGCTCCAAGTTTGGGAGCTTAGCTGATCTCCGACTTTATGAAAGTAACTAGAATTCAGAACAAGGTTCTGTGTGCTTCTGCAGGATCTGGTCAACCCGTCTGTGTCGGTCCTTGATCCTTCCAGCTTTACAGAGAAAGTTAGAGGTACAAACTTTACCTGAATGCGTGGAACATATTATGTAATGTAAAAGTGAGCTGGCGGAAAAATGTGTCCGGTTTTGACAAAGTAACATCTGTTTAACATGTTTAGATATAAATAAAAGTGCTGGAACATGCTTTGGTAGCGATGCATCAGGATGTATGTTGACAGGCAGCTATAAAGGGTTCAGCAGGTATGCTGTTGGTGTTTCAGGAAGAGCCCCAGGGCAGACCTGGGCTGTGGACTTCTATGCTCCTTGGTGCGGTCCCTGTCAGGCCATGATGCCTGAGTGGAGACGCATGGCACGGGTAGGATTTTACATTTCATACTCAAGAGCTAAAGTTAAAATCAGTATGATGTAAAATGTTATGATACATTATCTTCATGTTCGTAAATAAATCTGTTTTCTTTCACATAAGACTTTTTCCAGACCAGTGCTTTTAATCAGATACGTGACTTTCTGGAGGCCACAATCAAATCCTTTTTTACAGTAAACAACTCAAACATTTTGCTCCAATCAACTGCGTTTTGAACATTTTTCTAAAACATTTCGTCTAGAAAATATATCTTATTATTAGGTCAAACGTTATTAAACAATTAATAATAGAACAATATATTTCATTTATTAATTGGAAAATTGGTGAAATTCAACTGGCAACAATGTAAATTAAAATTTAAGGAAAGATGCCAATGAGTTTTGGTTATTGACCCTCTGTAAGTCATCCACTAGTCAAATATTTTTTTCTGTTTCAAATCCATGTTGATCTGGACCTGCGGTCCTAAGACCTACTAGAGTGTCAGCTATTCAATAAAACTTTTAAATTTCAGAACGTTTACAAGTAGGATGAAGATAGCAAAGTGAAGATTTTTTAAATTATTATCAAATTAAATCATGGGTAAATACAATAGTTTTGAAATAAATTTGATGTATTTTTGTTTATACACTAAAATAACTTACAAATGGTGATGTAAAACTAAAAAGCAAGTCAGTTTGTTTTGTGTGGAACCTACAATGAAAGCCTTGTTTAAGAAGTAAATATGAATATTTTTTACTTAAAAAACTCAAAAGTTAAAAAGTCACAAACAGACCGCCATGACCAGAAGGCAAAAGATTCTAATCCTCTTCAACCTCAGTTTGGATCCCAAACATGTCGGAAAATAATTTTGCCGGACTGTTTCACAAAAGCATGATCAAAACAGCAAAACATATAATACAAACTAAACGCAGCTAAATCTGAGGTTTTAATTAGACTAGATCTAATCCGATTAAGAAGGAAGTCCTATGTTCCATGGTTCTGTGTTTTCTGTCTCAGAACCACAAACTCACTGGGTGGCAGAGCTTCTGTTGGAGGAAGATTTGTTATAAATGTATCGATTTTTTTTGTTTTTGTTTTTGTTCCAGCCATTCTTCAGACTCGGTGTGAAAAAATTCAGCAAGCTGTCCATGGAAATAAAATCCTGTCTCCTGAATGAAGCTAATTTACATTCAGAGCTTTTATTCATTTAGGTGTTTTTGAACCAAGATTTTGGGATTGTATCAGCTTTGATACTTCATAACTAAACATAAAAGCTCTACATAGACATTATGAATGAACTGGAGAGGGGCAACTTAAAGTCCCATCCAATATGTTCTTGTTGACTCCATAATAAGTTAAACCAGAAAGCAGTCTCACCTGGAATCAGTGGAGTGAAACCCTTTTAACCTGACACCTTGTCCAACCCTGCAGATGGTTTCTGGTCAGATCCTTGTGGGCTCAGTGGATTGTCAGCGCTTTCAGACGTTCTGCCAAAATCAGGGTGTGAGGGCATACCCTGAGGTTCACCTGTATTCTGGGGACACCAGGCAGCCAGAACGCTACACGTAAGTACTGAAAATCTGCTTGATGGCCTCACAGCTTCAGACAGAAGAAAGACAGGAGAAGGTTTTATTCTGGAACTTTGTTTCTCTGCAGGAGTTACAATGGCTGGAACAGGGATGCACATTCACTCAGAGCATGGGCGCTCAGGTAACTCCTTCATTCGTCCATGCATGTTAGGTTTCTGTGAGTAATTCTATGTTTGTCATTGTTGCCTGTTTCAAGGTAGTAGTTGCTTTAGACCATGTGTATGGTGTGTGTAGTTCTTTGCCCAGAGCATCTGTGGATCTGAATCCAGAGTCCTTCAGATCCCAGGTCCTTTCAGGTCGGGATCACTGGGTTCTGGATTTTTACGCCCCATGGTGTGGACCTTGTCAACACTTTGGTCCTGAGTTCGAGATCCTGGCTCGGGTGAGACTAATTTTTCTAGACTGATACCAGTATATCTCTTTTAAAAAGAAAAATAATATAATTAATATATTAATTTTAGTCAGGATAAAACATATTAGTAAAATTTAAAAATGACTTTAAGCCTTAATCAGTGGGGAAATGTGAATTACTTTGGTCCTAACTCTACAGACCTCACAGTAACCTTTGTTCTGTACGGTTTACAATGAAGCATACATAGGCTGCTTGTATGGAGAACAATTTTAAAGGCCTCTCATCTGTGTGAAAGACAGATGCTGAACGGGGAGGTCAGAGCTGGTAAAGTGGACTGTCAAGCTCACCATCAGATGTGCCAGTCAGCTGGAATCACTGCATACCCAACAGTCCGATTTTACCCAAACCTGGGAGCAAGGAAGGTGAGGACACCGTCATGCCCAGCAGAGGGCGCTTATGTTTCTACTGTTATACTTTACAGCTGTATAGCAAAACAATAACTATAACTAACAATAGTGTGTTGCTTTAATATTAACAGAGCGGGGAGCACATCAACAGCCGGGATGCTAACACAATTGCTGACATCATCAGACATCGGCTAGAACAGCTGTCACCACAGTTACCCAACACACCAAAGGTAACCATCTTTTCATTCAGATTTAAACTGTCTGCTGAACTCGAATCAGAACCTTTTTGGCTCTGTTTGTTTTCTAGGACGAGCTCTGACAGGAGGACCTGATTAGCCAAATGAGGAATGATTTTTTTGGCTCATTAAGAGGATGAATCAACAGATGTGACAGCATAATGCACAGACTGTTCCATCCAGCAGTTGTCAATGAACTAAACTATTCAGCCTTAAATATATCTACTTTTGTTTCATCTCCAGTGATTGTATTTACTCTATGAAGTAAGCCTGCGAGACATTATTGGATGTTGTATGTTACTGATACAGCTGCAGATACAGCCAAACACTACTGTATTATAGTGCTCCTAAAGAAACAGTTTTCTGTTCAAATGTTTTAACAGGCCTTTGTGGTTTTTATTCTGTATAAATATTACATTTTATTTGTTATCTTGATTGTTCTGGCTCGGTTGTTGCTTCTAAATGCCAGATTGATTTAACAGAAATATAAAAAAGTACAATATGAAACTAATAAAACATTCTTCTTTATTGTTTATTACATTTTTCGGCTTTTACATTTGGACAACATTTCTGCCAGTACAACTTTTATCCATTTAATTATCAAAGTTTGATGAATTTTCCTAGGATTTTATGTGGCGGCAAACTAGTGCATAGTGATAGAAAGAATTAGACATGCATCCTCACAAACATCTACAGTAAGTGAAGGAGAGTGTACCCACCCCCCAGATTATGAGGTTTTTAGAACCATTCGCTCTAATTATGCCTCAAAGTCTGAACCAGAGATGACAGGAGACTTTTATCCTCATTGTTCTACAAAGATAAAGCTCAAGAATGGTTGGGAGAGAGTCAATGAATTTAATTTAATTTTTTAAAGATTTGACAAGGGGATTAATTATTCCTCTTTCACATATTTACTGAGGTGCTTCCCAATTGCCTTTAGTATTGATGAGTCTTTTAATGGTTAATACATTAGCTGTATGAGTTAGGATCACTAACAAGTAATTATCAGACTTTTGCCAAGTTTGGGTTTAAAGACCAAATCTTTAAATTAATATGTCTATGCAGTTAAACGTGTCATGGCAGTTTGCATCAACAATCGTTGAACGTTTAGCTAAGACATAAGAAAAACATGGATGCTCCCATTCATATTGTTACATCCTGATTGCATATTGCATTAGACAACCTTGATCCTGTAAAAAGGATTACTCATAAGAAGTTGGCTCCCTGGATTAAATTCAGAACTTCATAGCTTGAATGAGAACACCAGGAAATCTGTGAGGAAATGGTGGCCTTCACTTCTAGAGAAGTCCTATTTACCCTGGTCTGCTTCCGTAAAAAAAACTCTTCACCAACCTAAATCTTTACATATTTCACCACCGCAAGGTGGCCGGGCTCTCCCTTAGAGATAGGGAGAGAAGCTCGGTCATCCGCGCTCCTCTCGATGCTCCTCCGCATCGAGAGGAGCGAGCTGAGGTGGCTCGGGCACCTGGTCAGGATTCCCCCTGGACGCCTCCCTGGTGAGGTATTCCGGGTATGTCCCACCGGAAGTCTGGTTTTCCCTGCTCTGGCTGCTGCCCCCCGCGACCCGACTCCG
>JAVLVB010000272.1:963394-973711 GCA_032876305.1 Orestias chungarensis
GGTAGCATGTCTTGAAAACATAAAACTGTGGGTGACTTTAAACCTTTTGCTTATAAACTATAAAAAGACACTATCTTTGGACCATAACCTCTAAAAAAGAAACTGCTTAGTCAACTCCTTAAAATGGATGGCATCAAATTGGTGTCTGGTTACAATGTAAAGAACCTTGGTGTTATTTTTGATCAGGATATGTCTTTTAAGTCCCATATAAAACGGGTCTCAATGAATTTCCAGGACTAATAATAGGACAGATGCTGAAAAACTAGTACATGCATTTGTTACCCAGTTAAAAGTCTTCAGTTGATCCAAAATGTTGCAATAAAACTTCTGATGAAATTTCAAAAGATAGATCATATTTACCCTATTTTAGCTTCGCTTCCATGACTCCCTGTCAAATTCAAAACAGATTTTAAGATTCTTTTTTTGACATATAAAGCCCTCACTAATCAAGCTCCATCATACGTTAGAGATCTTATTACTCCTTACGTCCCTAACAGAGCACTTCGCTCTTAGACTGCAGGGTTTACTGGTGGTTCCTAGAATCTCTAAAAGTAGAATGAAAGGTAGATATTTTAGTCATTAGGCTCCTCTCCTGTGGAACCAGCTTCCACGTGGGAATAAACCGGAGAGCACTGAGGCAGACACCCTGTCTGTCTGTCTTTCAAAGCTACGCTTAAAAACTTCCTGTTTAATAAAGCCTATAGTTAGGAAGAGGTGGAGAAGACAGTCTAATCCGGTTGGGGGAAGAAGACAGTCTAGACCAGACATGGGCAAACTACGACCCACGGGCCATATAGGTTTTTTAATCCGGCTCCGTGCCCGCAAACCTGGTGGCACAAAACTCACACCATTACTTTCCACTTCCTTTTGCGAAAGTGGGAGGGAAATCACTTATTAAGAGTAATGAAATGGAAAAATGGCAAAAAAGGTGGAATGAAGATAAGAAAGGAAGAAGATTATATAAAGTACAAAAGTCAACATTAATTAGAAATATTAATATGAGAAACCGAAGGGAATTAATAGTAATGATCAGATTAAGAGTAGGTCATACCTATTTAAATGACATTTTATAGTTAATAGGGAGGAAAAATAATGATAAATGTGAAAGAAAGAAAGAAAATGTAGAACACGTATTGATGAACTGTAAAACATATGAACCTGAAAGGGAGAAATTGAGAAGAATGGTTGGAAGGACAGTTCAAGATTGGAGTCTTAAAGGAATATTGGGAAATGAAGGAATATATTTACACATTAAGGAAAACATTGGTTATTTATCTTCATAATACAAAATTAAAAAATAGAATTTGACTGATGTAAAGTAATGTTGCTACACACTCATGCTCCTGGCCCGGCCTTTCTGTCAAATTTTAGAACCCATTCTGGCCCGCAAGTTCAAAAGTTTGCCCACTCCTGATCTAGACAGACGGTTCTCATTTGCTCTAGCTTCTTCATGTCTCACTCTACAGGTTTAGACTATTTAAGTTATTTCTATAGTTATGCTGCTTCAGGCTGCCACTGGCAGCGTTCTACAGCTGCTGCTATAAACTCTATTATTTCAGTATTCTTAGCATCTATTTTAGTTTTCTGTCTCTTCAAACCCCAAGTCGGTCGTGGCAGATGGCTGCTTGCACTGAGCAAGATTCTGCTGGAGGTTCTTCCTGTTAAAGGGGAGTTTTTTCTCTACACTGTTGCTACATGCATGCTCAGTATGAGGGATTGATGTAAAGTCAACAACAACACAAGCCATTGTTTTGGTCTGCTGATTTCAGAGGAGTGAATGATGCAAGTCAAACACTCGATGCAATGTGCTCGGTTTTTCTCTTTAGATTGGAAACTTTTTAAAACTGATTTGTGACCATGTATCTATGATCGGAATTAATTTTCTTGTAAAGTGCCTTAAAATGACATCTGTTGTAAATTGCCGCTGTATAAAAAACTGATTCTTGATTCTCCTTGAGTCTTGTGGGGAGATCTTGCAGGGCTTGAACTATATGCTCTCCAGTGTGGTCTTGAGGACAGCAGCTGGTCTGGAAACATGCACATTTCAGTTCCCAGTCTTCAATTAGTGTGAAGTGAGAAAATTTGACAAGCCAGTTGACAAGACTCTAACTTGAGTATACATTTGTGGCAGCACTGTTAGGGCAAACCAATTCTGACTCAGTAACTGGTATCTTCAACTAAGGACTTTTACCAACTGTACAAAGCCGTCTAGTCACAAACAGAGAGTGTAACAATGTCTTTAGCGATATGATACGCCATAGATTAAATAAGCTTGTGCCACGTCTCACTTTTTGTCTCATAAGGCACAGCTCTGGTGAATGAATTTTGTACCTTGGTTTGTTTTGGTGTAAGAGGCTGGGAAGGCTTCACAGTCTGAGATGAAGAACACAGTTTAATACACTCACATTTGTGTTCTTTTTTTAATGATACTAATTTCTGTAGTGCTTTAACTTTGCTAGAACATTTGTCAGGACTTGTTTTCTGGATTCTCAGTTGAGATTTTGAACCGGAACCATCTCCAAAAAAGAGACCTGTTGTTTTTCTTTTTGCTCAGCATGTGCTCTCGGATATTATCTCTTGTACTCTCATCCTTACCTTTTATCTTGTGGCAGCTTTTGCATACTCACTTGTTTAGCTTAGCTACCACCCAGACGACCAGTGGGGAGGGGTGAATTGTGGAGAAGAGTGTGATGGAGGAGGGAAGTGTGGCACTGACCTATGAGGAAGAAGAGAGAGGAATTGATGGATGTAAATTAATTACTAAGATGCAATGTGGGTGAGAAGCTTGGTAATCCAAGAAGAAATCAGAGTAGAGTTGCTGCTTCTCTATGTTAAGAGGAGCCAGTTGAGGTGGCTTGAGCATCTGATTAGGATGCCTCCTGGAGATCTCCTAGGTGAGGAGTTCCACGCAAATCCCACCGGGAAAATCAGGGGAGACTCAAGATACGATGGGGGGACTTTTTCTCAGCTGGCCTGGGAACACCTTGGCCTTTGCTTTCGGATTCCCCTGGTCCAAGTGGCTGGGGAGAGGGAAGTCTGGGTCTCTCTGCTTAGGCAGCTGCCCATGCTGATAACCGGAAGACTATGGATGGAGGATTTGGTAGGTTGGATAGATGAGTAGACCAAAATAGGGTTGATTAACGTCCACAACAGGTAAAGTCTTCCTCAGTGACCTGGACAATGAAGACAATGTAATAAGCATGGCAAAATGATCTAGCTGCTGAAAGTGAGCAATAGTCCAAAACTCAGCTGTTCATTTAGAACTTCTCAATAAGCCGTTTTTTTCGTTTTGTTGTAAAGTTAACAATAAAAGCATGATTTTGCATTCATACTTAAGTTTTACTTTATAAAATTAAAACTCTCAGATTTTCTCTTTCTTCTGAGCCCCAGTGTTAGTCTCTGATTTAATGTAAGTTCTCAGTTGTTGACAAGGACAGCCAGGATGGTACTGTCATTAAAGCTGGTTGGGATCCAGTTTTTTCAGCTGAACTTTTGCCACTACATGGACAAGAGAACCGCTCATTTGTTGTTTCTCAGTTTTGAACATAAAGGGTTTTTATGCCTCATTATTTTTCATGTCCACAGTGTGAAGTTGTTGCATTAGAGCTCTCCAGCTCTAATGCAACAAGCCAAATTTCCAACTGTTCAACATGAAACATGCTTTTTTTTCTGACATCATCCAAACAATCACAGGGCTTACAGGTTGGTTCCCACAGCAACCCAGCAAGCATTGGACCAACTTGCTGCTCCATTTCACATCATGAAACAATAGAAAGACTCACATGGAAAGAGGTTCCAGAGGTTTATGGAGCAGTGCTGCGTCAATGCTGACCTCCACAAAAAAGAAAAAAGCCCTGGTCAAAAACTTCCCAAGAGGAAAGCTACCCCAGATTGTTTAGTTAATTACATTATAAGAGAACTTTAAAAGCTCTGTTTTTTCCAGGGAGAGGATCAACTGCTGATTAGGTTGCTTAGTAGAAACATTCCAAAAGAGATGTCAAATGGGCCAAGCCTCATGTTGAAAGTGCTTGAGGGCCACAAAAAATGTTATGTGTAATATCCTACAGCAAAATATTCTTTAAACTACAGTACCTCTAAAACAATGAATTGTTTTAAAACAGTTATTTTTCACAAATGTATGGTCAGCCCCAAAACCAGTAATGATTTCATTATGAGAACCCAAAATTTTGGCTGGACGCAGCAATAAAGCGTTAAAAGTTTTAATAAAATCACTTGCAGTCGTAATGCAGGAAACCAAGAGCAGCAAATTTGGTCTTTAATTTTATTTGGCCTGCGAGGCAATACTAAATTATTATGTTACATAAAAACTGACCCGCCGGTGTTAAACGCCGCAATTACGGCTAATACAAAAAATGTAACAATGCCCTGCTATTGTTTTGGCGCGTCACACAAACTGTGTTCAGTTCAGTTCATCCCTGATGCAATGCCTTAGTTCAGCAAACAAGCTGCTCAAATGCTCTCCATGTTTGGCAGCACCTATTTATGTGAGCAGATTTTCTCTTAGTTGAAGATGACCAAAACATCTCACAGGGGACATCTGACTGAACACCTTCATGCGATATTGAGGATTTCTTAATGTCAGAGCTTTTCTTGCTGCTTTAAGGCGAGGGCTTGGTTTATTGATTTATTATTATTTTATTTAAAAAAGTATTAATCTGTTGAAAATATTATTCAGGTTTTACATTTTGACCCATTGTGTATTTGAGTTTGACACCCCTGCTCTAGATAAGATAATCCTTTATTAGTCCCACATTGGGGAAATTTTAAGAGGAGAAAAGGGATTAGTAGCTAAACAAAGACTTTTCAGTGGCTGGGAAGAATAGAGAGTTTGAATATTGGCTTCTCAGCATGATCAACTGGAGGCGAATAGATGATGTCACTGTGAGCCAAAAAACAATTCATCCGCTGGGGGGATGACAAGATCAGATTTAAAGCACTTAACATAAGATTGCACAGTGAAAAGGCTTCTGGTTTTAAACTTGGGGATTTGGTATCAAAATCAGGTGTAAATCAGAAACACAGAAACAAGGTCAGGCACATAAAACAGTTTCAGGCTGACAGGTTTAGGACAAGGCTGGAGGTAGAAGTCAGTTAAAGAAAACAAGGTCAAGGTCAAGAAAACAGAAGCCAATGAGGTATCTGAAGGGCAAGACAGGAACATCTGTGGAGCGGAAATGTGAAGGACCGCTGGACATCTTCTCACAGTGCATTTTAGATCAGTCTTCCGCTGTGTTTCTGCCAAAAGGCTAAATAAAAAGTCAAGATAACAGGTTGGAGGAAAGAGGTGTTAAATGCTTAAGACTGAAACAAATTTTAATATCAGATGAATTATAATATTGGAAAAAATAATAACATACATAAATGTCCAGAACAGTTATTAGACTAAAATAAACACCATCTAACAAATATGTGGTAATTGTACTTTGTTTTTAGAGAAAAAAAAAATCATTAATGGTATAAAACGAATTTTATTTCATAGTATTTAGCATTACTACAGTGACAATACACTGTAGTCACATAAGTAAATAACATAAGTAAAGCTCCAAACAAAGCAATGATTACTATTATATACAGCTAAACACGCTACTGATATTTCCTGTTACCATGGTGATACTATATTCAGATACTGTCTTAACCAGCAAATGTATTGTTTCAGAATGGCATCTTGTGGCATGGCAACAACTGCATTTTTGCAAATTTTTCCTATTTTATACGAAAATAAATCATGTTAAACGTTTAATTAACCTTTTTACAGGAAAATTGCTGATATCATTTTCAGAGAAAATGGAATTTACTTACACAGTGCTTTTTTAATGAAGCTGACCACTAAAAGCACTTCACACTTAAGCAACGTCTAGGCTATCACCAAGACATGCATTGGCACTTAACTTGGGGTTAAGTGCCTGGCCTTGAGCCGCATTGACATGTGACAGGGGTAGCCGGAAATGAACCTGCAATCTGCCTGATTGTATCTTCTAGGTTTCCTTACACAGAAAACTTTTAAACTAATTTAGATATTAAAATAAGCTTAATGCACTTAACTTTACTGCTAACTGGGACTGTAATGGCTTTTCTCACTAAGTGCTTAAAATGAAGAAGAACTGAATAGAATTGAAAGAGAGTCAACAGACTCAAACAAACCAGCGTAAATAGAAATATGATTTATGTTTTCAATAAAAAAAGATACTTAAATAAAAGTATCCTTAGTGTTGCATTTTTTGTTCCGTTTATAGTTCATAAAAGAAATAAAATCAAGAAATGTCAAAAAAGTAAAAACTACACAAAGAATCAGTTTATTTAAAGGAGCCCCTCATACTGAGCATAAGCGTAGTGACAGCAGAGAAGACCTCGAGCAGAACCTATTACAAGCAGCCATCTGCCACCACCGACTTGGGGTCGAGAGACAGAAGACACAATGGATCGATATATCACAACACAAGCTATGCACAAACTATAAAAAATAAAAATATAAAAACCAGCAAATAAAAGGGTCTTGTCTCTTATGGTCAACTAATACAACAACAGAAGGAGACGACACTTTGTTACTGTGGGGAATGGCAGAGAATTTCCAACAAAAAGTCATAAAACTGCAGGTGGTACAGTGAGATTCCCTGCTAGCAAGTCAAAGGCTATCTAGGTTAGGTTAGCTGCAAAGCTACCAGATACTCAGGGCGCAACCCTGGTGGCAGATCTAGTGGCACAGCTAACAGCTTCTGTACATCACTAAGCTCAGATATGTGTGTCTACTGAACACATATGGGCCTTATTGGTGCCAAAGCCTGTGGTGGACCCCTTCTTTTAGGGTTAAAGGTCAGCTTTAGAGGTGTGGTGTAAATTTAACTTTGCTTAAAGCTAGGGTTATGAATATGATGCTAATGGGTAGGGTTGAGGTAAATGTTCATATTAGGCATGAAAGCAGTATTTAAATGAATGGAAGTCAAAACAAAGTACTACGGGTAGAATTCATCATTCATTTTTAAGACTCATTTGGTGAAGGAAGAACTAAGTCTAGACAGATGGTTCTCCTTTACGCTACCTTCTTCATGTCTCACTCTACAGGGTTATGTTATTTAGGCTTTTGTTTTATAGGCTATAGGCTCCGGCTGTTGGAGGACAATCTGACCACATCTCACTCTGATACGTTCTTCCTTTGTCCAATCTGCTTTAGTTGCCGTTATTTCAAACTTGTAAAATTTTTGTTTTCTCTTAGTGTTCTTCTCTCCATAGTAGCTACACCTGGTCTTGTTAACTGAGACGGCCTCTTGGAGGAGGGCATCGGCTGAGATGCTGCCAGTGGCAGCATTCTACAACTGCTGCTATAAACTCTCTGTTTTTCAGTTTCCCGTGCATCTTTTTGTCTTCTGTCTCTTCCAACCCCCAGTCGGTTGTGGGAGACAGCTGCTTGTAGTGAACCAGGTTCTGCTGTAGGGGTCTTCCTGTTAAAGGGGAGTTTTTCCTTTCCACTGTCGCTACATGCATGCTCAGGATGTGGGATTGTTGTAAAGTCAACTTCAACACAAGCTATAGTTTTGGTGTGCTGATACCGGGGGAGTGAATGCTGCAAGTCAATGACTCGTTGCAAGGTGCTGGGTTTCCTTAGATTGGAAATTTTTGAAAAAAAAAGATTTCTTATGATGTATCTATGATTTGAATAGATTTTTTTGTAAAGTGCCCTCAGACGACATCTGTTTTAAAGACTGAACAGTTTTGGCTAATTATTTCCGTACCCTGTTAATTAATTTTAAGCTTTCATTTTGAATAATTATATAAATAAATTATTGAATTATAATCATAATTCTAATACATTCACATTGCCAAACAAGTGCAATTATACATCAACATAATTAGTGCCTTCATGAGAGAAATACAACTGTCCTTTAATTCTTTTATTCACATACTTTACCGTCTTTCTGCATCTGGTCTGTGAAAACCATTTAAATAGCAGTCGAGGCTTTCCATGAGGTCAAGCTGGGTGGATGTATTCAGGGAGAAAGCATTTTGCCATGTCAGCACTCAGAAAAATGAATAGTACCACTCAGCTTCCAGAAACAGAGTTGACCTTATCCCATCACCAGGTGTGTTTTCAGTCAGCTGGAAGAAAAAGAGCTGAAAATCCCTGAAAACATTTTCTCTTCTCTCTCATGGAAACTGCAGCTGAGAAAACACTGCTGTAAGTTAGTGGGCAGGAAACATTGGAATCTTGCCTACACACATACACCCGCACACACATCTCTTTCTCATGCTTCTGCTCTGCTTGGGTAGACTGGGATTACCTGATAACATTTCTGGCTATATTTATGTTTCTGGAATTTGTTGAAAATAGGAATATTTGGGCAAAAATATTTTTAGGAGAGTACTAACTGAGGAAAATTACTCAGGACAAACCCCACCAGAAATCCCTGGCATTATGGAAATAGGAAGAGGGAATGTTGGATCACACTTCTGCCTGATTGATTGTTCCGAAATTTTCCTGGACAAGAGGTTCGCCTTGAATCAGAACAACAAACCTAAACATGCTGCCTGAGCTGGTATGAAGTAGTTTAGGCCAGGTCCTTTGAACCCTAAATTGAGTGGTTTTCATAGACACTCTACAACCAGTATGACTGAAAATATTTTATTTCTAAATTTGCAACACTGGTATCGATATAAGTCAGCAGACCTGTAGAGGTTGGTGTTGTAACCTATTGGTTGCATTTGCAAAAACAGTGGTAGTAAAATGAATCATTAATCCACTACGCAATTATACACCACTGTGTGTTTTTCCTCATTAAAATTGAACTTTATATTTTAAAAGTTGTTGCTAAAAAGGCATATTTTTATAGGTGTTTAAAAACGTTTTAAAAGACACTGAGTTTAGGCTCTTAGCAACCACCTCCCAATATTTGGTTTGCTGGGGCTGAATTGCAGTGGTTGAGGACTGTCATGTTGTTTTGGAATATGGTCTGCGCAGATATTGAGCTGTTAACATGTCACAATGGTCATGAGACACACAGCGTCATTCTTTAGTCAGAGGATTTATATTATTCGTTGCAAAACTGACTACTACTTACTATCCTTACAATCCACAACATCACTATCCAGACAATGAACTCAAATATCAGCAGGTCAGAAGCTTCCACTGCAGGCAGTCTGTATCATATTAAATCTAGAACAGACTGTATCGAGATGGTATGAGTGATGGTGTTTCTTCAGTCCATTTAGCTGTTTTTAGGGTTGAGGGGGACTGGGGAAATACCCCATAAATGTCACAAATCCTTTACAGGGCCAACACAAAACTAACAGATTTTTTTGGTCACTGAGACTGAGGTCAGTTTAGAATAGCACGAATAACAAGACCTTGACCAGGATACTGTTGCTAAGATAGACAGTAGAGCCATTAGTTAAAAAACAAAGCAGCCATAACAAAATCACTGGCAGCATGAGCTCCAATCTTCATAAACAAGTAAATCATGACTTTATCTAACTAAAACTTCTACTTATTTACTTTTCATTTAATTGAATTGTCTGAACACACCAGACTAGAGCTTTTAATTCTACTCACACACTCTGGTTAATTTATTATCATAATAAAGTCAAGCAAGTGTTTCTAATTATCAGTATGCGTGCTTTTTGTGGAGTATCGTGAGCCTGCATAAAAATCCTTTTTAAATCCAGGATCCTATGACAGATTGGTTAACAGAGGATAAGTCCAAGAACATTTCTGAGCCAACTTTTAACCTCTGAATGGATCTGACAAATGCTTTAAGGCAAAAGACTGATGTTTATCTTAAAATCTTTAGTCTGTTTTTTTTTACAAATCCTTTTGACAATCATTTATTTGCATGGACCTTTTACATTCTGTCATGTTTCTAGATAACAGATTTTCAAATTAAATTCTAACACAAAGAAGTGTATAACTTTGAAGTGGAAGGAAAAAATAAGGATTTAAACTTTAAAAATTTTTTTATGTTTGTTCTGCCTCTATTAAGGAGTGGTACTTATTGAAAGGGAGGTGCACTGAAATGTAGCTTTGCTCCGGTCGGTGGTGAGAAAGAAAGAAAAAATAAGCTATTTTTTCTTTAATGAACAACCCTGACATCCTGCGACATGCTGCAAAACAAAAAAATTCTAAACTTTATCTTATGGAAAAACAAAGGAATAAATACTCTGGAGCACATAGCTCAACATTGTAAACTTATTTCATTTGATACACTTATAACACTATATGGATAGCAACAGACACTTAGAATACCAACAAATAAAGTCAGTAATTAATGAGAAGTACATTGGTAAGCAACTAGATCTACAACTACCTTG
>JAVLVB010000272.1:981993-1000031 GCA_032876305.1 Orestias chungarensis
AGTAAGAAACAAACGTTCAAATCCCAATCACAAACTGTGTTACTAATGCTTCCATTTCTTAATTACACTCTGAAGGTGAATAGGTGTTTGTGTTGTAGATTAAGTAATGTGTTTTCATAATTACAATGTTTCAAAAGGGGCTAATTATGATAAAAATAAACAAATAAATACATAAAGTAAGGGCTGCTTTCCCCGTGTTAGCAACAGAAAAGCAATGTTAGATATAAAATGCCAATGTGTGGCAACTATTGCTTTTTCATCATTACTGAGATTAAAATGCAGTGACATTCTGCAAAACTAGTTTACTGCACAGTCCAAGCAGTTTATACGTAAAGAAAATATTGTGCCATTAAAAAAGGTTTTCTGTTTTATTTGTGGGTCCTAAAGGGATCGCTGCATTAACTTGTCATCACATACACAAAAGTGTACCAAAAACTTCTTTCAGCCACAAACTTTTTTTTTTCATTGTATATCTTTGTTATATATTTCTAGCATTACCTTCTAACGATGTGACTTTTAAAATGATTGAAATACAGATTTTGTGTTGGGAGGAAATGGCAATGTAAACTACATAGTATTTAACAAACTGGTTTCTTCCTGACTGCCCAAACCCAGCTTGTCTTTGGAAGGAGATTAGAACCTGTCCCAAACATTGAATTACAGGGAATAATTGCCATTTCCTCCCAACACAAAATCTGTATTTCAATCATTTTAAAAGTCACATCGTTAGAAGGTAATGCTAGAACCAATCTACTTACAATAAATCTCTTTAATCAGTGACCTGAGGAGAGATATTTAGGTTTCTGCTTTAAACAGAAAAGCTTGGCAAATTTTATATAAATAACCCAGCCACCAGTTCCCTTCCATTAAATGGGAGAAAGAGAAAATAGTGGCAGCCTCACCTCCGTTTGGTCCCCGGCAGTGGAAGCTGTTGGGGCCCATTGGAAAGTCAGGACTGGATTCTATCAATCAATAAAGTTTAGAAAAGCTATTTTAGTATAGTAATTGAACTAGTGAAAAACAAATGGGAAGATATATGTAAAGCAGAAAGTATATTTTTGTATTTTTTTGTTAGAAATGGCTTATGCACATATTAATTAACATAATATCTTTTCTTCCATCCACATTTTTATCCTGGGAAGCATCTGTCCCACCATTCATCAGGTAAGAGGTGACCACATTATGCCCAGACCAAATTAGATCAAAAACCAGAGGAAAAATATCAATTGTCAGTTAACTGTGGGAACTGATATTAGTCATAATTTATAAATGCAAGTAAAGAATGTCACCAAGATCAGGAGTTTTATAGCCATGAGACATATATAAATAAATAATGATAAACCTCTGTACTTACTTGATAAAACATATGAACTTCCTAAACCATTATATCATATTTCACATTACAACCTAACTGGCATATACCAGTAAATTAAGGGTAGGAATATTTTTTCCCCAAAATATTTAGCTGAAGAAACACAAGCATGCATTTATAATACTCAATTACATTTATTGCAACAAATGGTCTTCAGAAGCCACCAAGAACTCTGCGCCAAGAACTCTCAGAAAAAAATTCATATATTGTATATATTGAATATATATTATCATCTTTTATTTCTCTTTTAGGAAGGTTCAACATTAAAAAAACGTTTGGTCATCTACTCGGGTTTTTGTATTCAGTTTTACCTGGATTGCATCTGGATGGGTCCTGGAGGTATGGGTCTGTAGAGACAGAGAGAAAAAAACTGTTTGCCATGTATAGAAATAGAAAGGCAGAATTTGTCTTGGTAAGTAAATTAAAGTATGTGTTGCTGATGCCCTATAATTCAGTATAATGCAAGTTGCTGCGTCTTGGAAGAAGAACTGCAGATAGATGACAACCTGTTGTATGTATTATCAGTAAACGATTATAGCACCAAGTTACTGTCAGTGCCTATTGTAAGAACGTTGCTACCTCAGATTTTGGGATGTCGCTAATTGGCTGTGAGATCCACTTTCCAGTCCCATTGCAGCAATGTTATAATTTAACCCAGACTGTGTCTTATCACAGCTGGTGATCACATTAGCACTGAAGCCAGATATTCTCTGCTGGGTTGGCCTGGGAGATTGGGATGTTCTTTCTTTTTTGGAAGAGGCCAAGGACAGTAAATGTTTAATTGGGTATAAATTCAGTGGGCCACTTACGTCAAGGAGTTCTTTGAGAAAGTCAGTGGGAATGAAATCAAACGGAAAATGACTCATGCTATCTGTTTATGATGAAACCAAAGCAGAGAGCAGGAGAAGGAACATTGCTGAAAAAACTGATAGGACTCTGCTACTCTAGGAAAGAAGACCACATTTTTAGAAACAAGGGAGCTCTTATTTAAAAGAAAACCCACATATTTCATAAACTTTAATGTGAATATTCGCATATGGTGCTGAGTGTGACATGGGAGAGAAAACAATACAGAGTGGTTTAAATTCAAAAAGGTGTCAAAGTTAAAAATGTTGCAGATTGTAGCAAGTCTGTGGAAATATTTTTCTATTAACTTTGAACATGCAGAGATTTAAGTTTTGCTAGTTTTCTGGAAAAAAAAAAAATCCTAACATTAGTTAAAGGGAAATTAAATAACATTGTTGCTTTCAGATTTTCGTTTAGACTTACTCGTGCATTTTTTGTGTCCTGTCCAGAATTTTCACATTCAGAAAAAGTATTATACCCGAGTACATTATTGGCCATACAAGGAATTTGTTTTGTCACAATTGATGCATTACAAATGTCTTAAAATGTGGATCTAAAAAACTATGAGGACCTTTAAAAGTTTAACAAAATATACAGTAACTATAAATATATGGACATGAGTGTTGGAGTAGATAAAATAAAAGTGAGAAACAGGGAGCAGTACAAAAATGTGAATTTATTGCAGCGTGGAAACGAAGCATACGCATACTCTATGCAAATGCTTAGAGTAGCTTGCGGAATGTTATGTCGTGTGACATGTAATGGCAGAGGTGGGGTGTCGGAGAGAGAAAGAGTTCAGGGTGGGATCTGGGGCTTGTTAATAAGGCTAGTAGCAGATGGAAAAAAAACTGTTCTTGTGGTTTGAGGTTTTGGTCCAAATGGACCGCAGCCTCGTGCCAGAAGAGAGAGTCTTAAACAGTTGGTGACCGGTGTGGACGGGATCAGCCAGAAACTTTTCCGCTTGCTTGAGATTCCTGGAGGCATACATCTTCTCAGGAGATGTAATGACACTCTGCAGCCTGCCTTTATCCTTGGCAGCAGCCGGCTTCTGGGATGTCTTTGATGTTTTTCAATCTACCTGGTCTCCATTGGGAGTACTGTGAAACTAGAACTGCTGGGTTCCCGGAGGGTGGAGCTGAGCTGTTCCTCATCAGTCTGAACCAGCAATATATGAGGAGCTGATTACCAGTCTTTCTATATTTGATTGTTTTATCCTGGTGAAAACCCAGCTCTCCATTGATCAATTCAGTTTATTTTTGTGGTGGGAATTTAAAACATCTTAAGGTACTTAAGATTAAATTATAATTTAATTCAAATTATACATACATTCCAATTGATCCTAGTATCAATTCATTAGCAATTCTAAAATGGATATAGTAGCAACCGGATTTAAAGAACACACACCTGGTCCTTCTGCCTTGACAATGGCCTCAGGTGATATGCAAACACCTCTGTCGTACAGTGGGAGCTCGCTGCAGGCCAGGCTATCTGGCCAGCTGTGGTTGTAACGCCTCATCACCGGCTCACAGCCAGACTTTGCTCGCTCACATACCGCCTTGCAGGGCTTGATAGGCTCATGCTGAAAGTCGATGGTGCAGATAGGGGCATACATGGCACACAGGAAGAAAAGTAAATCAGGACTGCATCCAGTACCTGAAAAGACAGGAAAGGATTTTACTTTTTTCCCCTTTTGTATATTATATATATACATTTATGTATATTATATCAACAAAGGAAACTGCTTATTGTATTTACTCCGGTTATATTTGTCCGATACTACAATTTTAATTATCTTAAATGTTAAACTGTTAAATAGAATAAATCTATAGGGGTAAAAACCTTCTGCACATCCTTGTACAAACCTTTTAAACATTCTAAATGATTTCCTATTAAAGTGAATTATTTTTCATATTTTGAACTTGTAAAAATTTTAAAAGGATAAAAAACAAACTGAAAGGATTTTACCGTTACCTCCTACTATTGGAGGTTCAGTATTTGGCTCTTCACAGATTTTTCTGTGGATCCTAACTTTAAACAATTAATGGAAAATTTTCCTAATTTGTCATACGGCTTATCTGAAATATTTGAAAGAAAATGCAAATTGGGAAGCTAGGTATCTATAAAAAAATCTAACTATCATATTATTTGCTGGTGTTTCCACAGTATCCAATGAAAGCACACACTTAATTTTCCTTAAGGTGTAGATAAAGAAGACTATATAAAATTACTTTTGTGGTACTGCATAATAATGCATATAAAAGTATATTTAGGGTCTAAACTATTATAATACACAGCTCTAGTGGGGCAAAATAGACAGCTTCTAGAACAAGTTGGGATAGAGTTGGAAGGCCCCTCCACAATCGCCTACAGACGGTAGGTGAACATGGAGAGATATATGACAGTACTGAGCACAGCTGTGAAACCTGGGAACAGAGCTAACTTGCAAGCTTTCACTGGACCCCACAAACGTTGCTTCCAATAATCTGGCTTTTTATCAAGATTGCAATATTGGTTGATCTTACCCATTTCCTTAAGTGACATGGGAAATACTACCAACTGCCAAAATCCTAAAAAACACAACCAACAGACTCATTGGGAAGAGTTAATGTATTATCACGTCTTGATGGTACCATGATGCTGAAAGAGGACAGTCAGTCTGTATCTAAAGTAACATGGATGCTGCTTTGATCTCTATTGAGCTGAGTCAAAAACTATTACTCTCTTTAGCAGTCTAAATACAGTCTAATCTTGGTGGCACCAGGTGTGAGGCAGCCCCGCTTCTGTCAGACTATCCAAGGGCAGCTGTGGCTGCCTTATAGTAGCTTACCATCACCAGTGTGTGTATGTGAATGGGTGAATGAATGTAATGTAAAGCACTTTGGGGGTTTTGAGACTTGAGAAAGCGCTATACAAGTACAAGCCATTTACCATTTAAAAGGATGGTTATCAAGTCTCAGCTCAGTTCATTTGAACCCAGTAGTAGGTTTTTCTCCTTAGAAAGATGGACTTATTCTACACCGAAACAGCATGTTGATTAAGAACAAGGGGCTGACCACACAATGGAGGTGCAGCACGGCCTGCTGCATTTGTGAAACAAAACTTGAAGAATTTCTGAACTGGGTGAGGAGGAATCAGCCTTGTTCTTGTAAGTGTATGCCCGAGGTTTGGCATTGTATAGTAACAAGATTTTTACCTTGTAACATTGAGCTGGACCATGGTCTTTGAGAGGAATTATTTCTTGGTTATGGCAGTCTAGTTTTTAGTCTTCACTCTCCTGACCTCAGATGGACTCAGTTAATCCCAAAAGGTAAGATCATGAAACTTTCTGTAATATTTACCTTTCTCCCTGTAATATCTCTTGATAAACTAAAAATAGTGAAATAGTCAAACATATTTAGTTTACAGACTTATCCAGCATGTGTACAGAACATGTTCTGCTCTATTAGCTCTAATAATTCAAAAGTGGAGGCCTGATTTTACTTAAACACCATCATATTCCAGCTCTATTCTTTTTTACAATTTTTATCATCACATATTCCAAGCACCGCTATTTTCTTCTTAAGGCATGCAGATATCTAGTGTATTACTCTCAAAGCAAAAATCAGGACCATCTCAATGGTTGGAAACTTTGGTTTGGCTCAAGTGTGACTGAATGCTGCAGATGCTGTTTAGCTTAGAACTATGTATGTGAATGCATAACTTTTACCCCACATATCTGCCAACATGCAAATAACAACGTGACAGAAATCTAAGACAACACATTAACCTAAATGCATAATCCTCACTGAAAATGTGTCTCTTTTCCACTAGCTTTTCCATTGCTAATAGTGGAGCTGTAGCATCCCCCCTCCTTCTTTTAACCCAGTTCGCTTTGATTTCAAGCATATATGGCTGTGAGGAAAACTTGATGTCAGAGGGCTGTTAGCCACTGACTGGCTAGGGCAGAAAGCCATTTGTTGTGTCCCTTACAACAAGCCAACCTGCTTTGTAATAACTTAATACAGCAACTGGACATACTTTGGAGTTAGTACGGAACCAAAATTACAACAGAGCCAATGGCCACTGACAGCTGCCATCACACACTGGAGCACTGCCGGGAAAAAACTGAAAAAACTGAAATGCAATTATGCAACACAAAGGGCAACAATAGCAGGACTGGATCGGAGAGGAAAAACTAGATGTTTAACTAAAGAGATGCAATTTACAGCAACCATGAGATAAGCAACTGGATTGAGAATAGCTTGGACACAGAACCTAGTGTATTGGATTCAGTCATGGATGACTTCAGGAGTTGTCTTTAACAAATCTCAATTTAGACCCTCAATGCTCTCGTTTTCTGCCCCTGCTCCATTCATAGGATCAACAGCATAGCACTATGCAGAGCACAATGTCGCAGTCTGCTGTCACAGGTAAGAAGCAATGATCATGGCGTTTTTTTGTTTTTTTTGCCTACTGTGACAGAGCTATATTCCTCTTTTGGAATATAGACCTTTTTATTTTTCAGTTTCTACTACTTTACTATCATCACACTTAAAGTTTGCAATATTGTGCACAGAATAACAAAATTGTTCTTACAGATGAAAAAGCACTTTTTCCTGTATGCTTTAAAAAGCACCTATGCTGGATTTTTGTTTTTCGCCTCCTATTTAATTCTTCTACCATATATCTGTCTATGCAAGAGTAACAGGGTGTCAAATAACGACCATTTATAGATTAAATAACACAGAGCAGGCAAGGGACCAGGAAGCTGCCATGTGAAGGGAGTGGGTTACACAGAATATGGCCTTTGTTGGGTTACTTGTAGATTACACACATAATTACTCACCAACATGTGTGATGGCATTTTTGGACTAAACATATATAAATCTGCATCTTTTGCATTAGGATGATATTTCTTCCTGATTGTTTTAATTGTTTAGCTGGCTAAAAAAGAAAAAAAAAAAAACATCTGATCTATGTCCTTGCATCATGATTTGCAATTTTACCTGAGCATACACTGGTTGCTAGAGTCCACAGCGCCACCTAAGCATTAATAAGTACTTCTAAGAAAAGGTGACCAGAATTAAGTAACCTTGAACCGTGATGGAGTCAAATGAGAAGATTGGTTATTGGTTCATAATAATTACATAAGTACATAAACATTTTGTCCTATGAAATGATTTCCTATAATGATTTTGAAAAGATTCAAAGATAGCAAAACATGGAAAGTGATGTGAATTCAGAAAACTCATTTACTCCCTATGATTTAGGACCAATGTTAAACCAAATGCTTTCAAATCCAGAAAAATCCTTCAAGTGATGTTTCTGTAATGACATCACTCATGGTAAAAATTACAATTCACATATTTATTATACAACAGTGTGATGTCGTTGGCAATTTTACAATGCAATCTGTACATTGGATAAACATGTCTTTATAATCAACATTCTTACTGATTTGTGGGTTCAGGCCTGGAAAGAAAACAAGATAACATTTCACATGTTACTGACCAGGAGGTACTGCATTAAATCATCTTAGACATGTCTGGCCTCCTCTACATCCTGTTGTGCCACCACAACAGACTGAAATGTAGCTGCTTCTGCAATAGGTTCAACCAATGTGGCCTCATAAGTCTCTGAATTTAAGACATGACCTATATCACTGCAGGTCAACATCACAAACTTTATATGTAAGACATCACAGTCGTTTATTTTATTATCCTTCTTTCAGACTACTGAAATCTTGGTTGTACATCTGGTGTTCTGCTGCCGGTCTTCAAGTGTCATGAAATTGTTTAAAGAGCCAGTCTACGGGATAAGCTGAAACACGATGTAACAGGCAATAGTCACTCTGCCAGTGTTTCTGATGTGAGCTAATAATACTGCAGGCTCTCAGACCAATTGCATTATCCAGGCTTCCTGGCAATCTAGTAAACACATTCCAGAACTGTCCGTTAGCTTGTTGAGTTATGAAGGGCCAGCCTTTAAAATAGTATTGACTTACACTAACACAGGTTTAAACCCATTGCTTTTGTCAATGTAAATGTCAATTTCTCTAAACATCAGGCATACGGATGACACTAACTTTGTATCTGCTACAGCACAGGCCTGCAAAGCATTATCTGACAAAAAGCCACTTTTTGGGCTGATCAGCTACATGACAACCCCTATCACTAGAGATGGTATTCAATTTTAAATAAACTCCACCCAGACTGTGTGGAGCTAAGCTGAGCTGTAGATGGACAAGTGGAAAAGGGCCACATGGTGGTGGTAGAATCATGGTGTGGAATGCTTTCCTATAACAGATAAGTCATGTCCATACTGTTTGCATTAGGAGCCAGAAATGTCCAAGTAAAAGGATTTCTTACTTTAATTGCAAAATCAATCTTTATATATACTATATAGATTCTTTTTTTCAGAATAATATATACAAAGAAAGTGCAATTTCTGTGGAAAAGGCCTTTGGGAATTATTGTAGAGCAGCAACTGCCTGCCAGCTTTGCCCAGTGCAAAAAAACAACAAAACAAACAAACACAAATAAACGGAAATTACAATGTCCAAAACGTTTTACTTAAATTAATTTACTGTAAAAGTCATTGGATCTATCAAATCGGGTGGCCGATAAAAAAACAAAAAAACACATGTCTTGTATCCTCCATTTAAGAAGATTTTAGTAAATATTTTATTTTAATGGCTTCCAATCAATGAAGATTACACTAACCATTTGTTCCAGGCTTATCTCCATCAACCTAACTTGTTAAACCAAATTTCTACCATTACAGAGTATGACAGCCACACTAAACACTGGTCCTATTTACAATAATGAATACTTTGTGTTGATCTGTCACATAAAATCTTAACAAAAACCCAATAGAATTTCAAAAAAATATATATTGCAATGTATTTAACTAGTTTTCTGTGGATAGCAGGACATGGAGTATTTATGTTTAACTCTTAGATAATGCACAGATTTTAATTATTTATTGTCACTTAGCAGTCCTCTTATGAAGTGAAGTGGATATGTGCAGTAAGAAATTTATCAGAATGAATATTAGCTTAATTTTAATGTCATGGTGATGACACTCAGATTGGAAATGTGTTCTTTTTTTTGCCAGTAAATAATGTATATATAGATTCAAATTTTTCCTTTTTTCTAGGTTTACTGCTTTGAGTTGCCCCTTAAGTTGAATAGATATCCTTACATTACTCCATGTATAATGCATTTATACAATTAATTACATCCACATTTATAGATCGCTGCGGTAAAACGGGTGACAGAATCAAACCAGATTGTCTCACTAATCCCTTGTCACATCATCTGAAAGATTTTCACTTCATTATTTGTGTGTAATAAATATCTTCCTCCTTTTCCAATTACATAAACAAAACAGAATTTAAAATATAGTAATATTTACTTAATGCGTGGAGCCTAAAACACTGGTAATTATTTTAGCTATGGAAATTTGATAACTAGAATCCTTCCTGATCAAAACGGATGGTACCCAAACCTGCCCCTATATATGAACACACCATTGATAGAAAAAAAGTATACAAAAAAGTTAACTTTTCAGTATAGGGCACCATGAATTATACCCTAGAGGTACATACAATGAGCAACAATTTTTCATCTTCAACAAATCCCCATGTTTACTAAAAGGCAACAAAGTGCTTTCAACTTATTTCTGCTTTACATTGAAAGAAAAATTAGACTTTTTTTGTATTACCTAAAATAATACTTATTATATATTTTTTTTATTTTTAGCTATGTACCTTTATAAGCTCTGAAAAACCAAAGTAGTCATAGATTAACCCAGATATTTTAAATTGTATACCTGCTCATTTGTTTAGTTTAAATTTTTTTTAGTCTATGCTGATTATTGAGTTTTTTTTCAAGCTGTGAAAAGCAAACTTTTTATCTTAATAGTTCAATATCAACAGAAGTACAACAGGGTCTTAAGTAACATACCATTAGAGCCTTAGCAACCTGGGTTCTGTCAGGGTCAGCAGGGTCAGAAGCTGAGGTCATATTCTTAACAACATCTTAGTGTAATGCCATAACGAGTTGAAGGTAAAAACTTTGCATGATTTAAAAAAAAATGAGTAAAATTTGAAACAAGATTTTTTGCAGATTGTAGAGGGTGCCTCGTTTGCAGTTATTGGTGAACTTATCCGAACTCACCAAGCAGCCCCTCAAACTGCTCGATGGCCAGTACCGCGTTGTCCTGCGTGCTGTGGTGGAGGTGGTTCGGCATCTTGGTCATGTTCCACGGCATGGACCGGCACATCGGGATCCGGACGGGTTCGCAGGAAGCCGCCCGGACAGCAGGCGGCCAGAGCGCGCAGGACACGACCAGCAGAGACGCGCAGAGTCCCGCAGAGAGCATGATGGTTTGGGTCTATGTCACTGGTCCGTTAGATCCAAATCAGGTCTTTGACCATCTGATGGAAGACTGCTGCTGATCTCTGCTGCTGCAGGCACAGCAAGGGTGGAGCTGTTTTCTTATGCAGACTCTTCCTCCTCCTCTTCCTCGGAGCCTCCTCCTCCACCATGCTCACCTCTCCTTCTCCTCCCCCTCCTTTGTAAAAAACAGATTCCTTTTCGATGAAAAGTCAACATTGCTTAAGCCATGGAAAGCTCCAGGCCATTACACCTACAGGAGTAAATGTGGAGCACTAAATTTCATATTACTAAAGGATAACTAAAATCACTGCAGACTGACCCAAAATGTTTGACCAGAGTTTATATCATACATGTATTAACCTCCTGATTGTTTCGTTATGGTGCTGGTCTACAGGTTCATCTCTAGGGGTTAAGGGCCTTTCAGCCAATGCAGGATAGGTTTACATTTGTACTAAACAAAGATTTGCAGACCAGAAACATGAAATGGTGTCCATCATCCAACCTTCACCCCTTCTTCTGGCCGATTTATTATTAACTGTGTTGGCCAAAGTCATTGAAAATGTGGGTGCTTGTGCAGAGGTCATAATTTTGGCATAAAGGTTTTAATCCTATGTCAAAGCAAAAGCTGTGTTCCATTTGAATTTGGCATTTAAAATAGTTGGCACATACATTTCTAAATAAGAATCTTATTAGCTTCAGGAAAAAAACTATACAAGTACTTCTTATATAAATCATAAAAATAAAACTTTCAATAAGTTTAGGTTAATTGGCTTCACTTAGGCGTGGTTGCTGCCAGAGTTAAATTATCACTTACATAGAAGCGGTTTGGGAACATTAAGGTAAAATGTTCTAAGAGAACCACATATTAAACCACAAAAGAAAGAACTTTCACACATAAGAAACAATGTTTCACCGACATCTTTGAATTTGGAAAGGGTAAAAAGACATTTTACTAAGCTTGAACGTCCCACAATTGGAGACATAAGCCACTAATGAAAAAAACATGGATCAACAGCAAACCTTTGAAAGAGTTGCAGGTCTACGTAAAAATACTGCATTAACAACTTAAAAACAGACCAGGTCGTTACGCTTTCTACTGTAGATCATGTATTTTTTTTCTATCTGATAAGTATCATGGGGATGTCCAAACAAATTATTATGGGAAGGAATGGATTCAGTTTCCCTGATATCAGTCAGGAGAGTCAGAAGAGAGAAAATAGCTTAACAGAAATTAACACTATATAGGCACAAAGCAGTAAACCATACCAACATCCCACACAACACTAACCAACATGGGGGATTTATCAAATAAAAACTAGTGGAGAGAAAGAATAACTTAAAACTTCACTAGATCTGAAATTTCAAATATTTACCAGAATAAACACAAAGTCCAACATATTGCCTGATCATAACTATATTTGAAAGAAAAAGAAACAAATTAGCCTAGGGACACCATCCTAGCTGAGAAGTTCCTGTGGTAGCATCCTGATGAGCGGGTAGTTTATTGAAGAAGACAATGGACTTTGCAAAATCACTACAAATAAACCTAATAGCATCAAATCCTTAATAATAAATTCTTTTTTAATGAATTATTTCTATACAGCAAGACGAGCCAAGCACCATTTGTTTTCTGCCATCAAAATAAGGCATGTACATCCAGTTGTCCAAAACAGAGAGGCTGTCGAGATTGTGTACCACTGAACCAACTGCAAAGTGGAGTCAAAGAATCTGTTAAGCTAAAGCAAGGTAGGAAGAGACGATTAGTCCAGAACAAAAATCCAAGATGGTTCAGAGAGTAAACAGCATTCAGACTCAACTGCAGGCTGATGTGCTTTGTTTTGTTTTTACTGAATTAATAATCAAAACACTAGTGCTACTACTGTTGATGAAAATATGTTGATATCATCTTGTTTATGTTTATAGTATGTTTATGCATTAAGCAGATGGGTTTATCCAAAGCAACTTAGTCACAATGTTAGTTATTATCAATCTGATCAAAAACTCAAGAAGAAAATTCCTAGTCAGAGTCTGTGGTGACAGTGAAGAGATAGAGGGAAGTGCGATAGGAGGCACGAAGCTCAGGAGGACGTCGCGTAGGAAGACAAAAGTCCGTAAACTGAGGAGGACTTCACGGAGGACGACAGAAGTCCGGAAGCTAAGGAGGACGTCCCGGACGACAACAGAAGTCCAGAATCTCAGGAGGACGACAGGAGGCACGAAGCTCGGTAGGGCGATAGGAGGCACAAACCTCGGGAGGAAGTCCGACAGGAACCCCGAAGACTTGGAGTTGGTCCCCCACGACGACGACGGGATCCACGAAGACTTGGAGGTTGTCCGACAGGACGACGACAGGAGGCACGAAGAGTTAGAGGTCGTCTAACAGGACGATGACAGGAATCCCGAAACTTGGAGCTCGTCTGACAGGACGACGACAGGAGGCACGAAGAGTTGGAGGTCGTCCGACAGGATGACGACAGCAGGTACGAAGAGTTGGAGGTCTTCCGGCAGACACAGAGCACCTTTGATGAAGGCCGCAGACGGGATGTCGGCACGATGGAAAAATGGAAGTGCGGACCGGGGTTGAATCTCTGCTCGAGTCGATCAGCAGGCTGGATCGTTCTGTCAGGTTTTGCGATAATGACTCAAGCAGAGGTGGAATTACCTGAGCAATGATTTATTGAATGGATGAATATTGATATGAACATAAACAGTGACAAAGGTAATGTGGAACGGAACAGGGAGCAACGCGGAATTAAACAGCGCAGAATTAAACAACGCAGAATTAATTAAACGTAACAGACGGATACTGAAGCGTACGCGGAAACTACGGAACCTGAGAATAGCAAAACAATAGAAATAAACAAACTATCGGAGGAACGCAGGAATAGAAGATTACACAATAAACAAACTAAAATAACTAGTGATGCGAGTGGAACCAGAGGCAATCAAAGAAACAAACACTCAAGGAACAAACTATAAGAAACAAGTAACAAGGAGGGGCGTGAGGGAAACCGGAGACAAACTAAGAAACTAAACCATCAAGGAATAAACTAAGGAGAACAAACACTGGTGGAGAGAGAATCAGCACAGAGAATCAAGCGAGGAGGTGGAAAGGCATACTGTGAGACAGTGAGGAAACGGCAGTAGATGAAGCTCAGAGACGAGGTAAGGTAACAGACAATCCAGCAGTGAATGAATGAATGAATGAAAAGGGCTTAAATACTGTGAAGCAGGAGGTGGAGCAGTGGAGGAGATAACCGGATGATTGGAAACAGCTGTGAATGATAATGAGTGAACACACACACGCACACACACAGGAAGAAGGAGGGTTGAGCAATGGAAAACTAGAGAACACAAACAAAAACTCAACCAGATAGAATATAACTTAAAGAAAACAATAACAAATAGTACTAATAAAGATAATAATAATAAACAAGACAACTATAGTAAACTAAACAAAGCAAAAACACAGATCATGACAAAACCAAGCAGTTCAGTTTTTGAGAGATTCAGTTGGAGGTGATGAGCTTTCATCCATTTTGATATGTCAGACAGACAGTCTGAGATGCGTGCTGAGACTGTGTGGTCATCAGGTGGAAATGACAGAGAGAGCTGGGTGCGTAAGGCATAACAGTGGCATGAGAAACCATGTGATTTAATGATATGCCCCAGAGTGGTGGTTTATTTGGCAAAGAGAAGAGGTCCCGGTAATGAATGAATGAAATTGGGGAACCCCTGAGGCAAGATGCACTGCAGAAGTGTGACCAAGCCAGGATACCTTGAATATTTGACCAATGACGTAATATTCAAACCAGGGGTGCGCTCTGCCTGTTATGCCAATGCTCGAGAGTGTAGACAGAAGGATGTCGTGATTGACTATGTCAAATGCAGCTGATAGGATGAGAAGGATAAGTAGTAAGGACTAAGGCCTGTATCAAGTTGATTGTTTTGTGCTATAATCAAGAATCAGTTTGTTTATATAGCGCCAATTTACAACAGATGTCGTCTCAAGGGACTTTACAAGAAAATAAATTAGAAATCATTACAAATCAGTTTCTAAAAAAGTTTCCAATCTAAGGAACCCGAGCAGATTGCATCAATTTGCAGCATTCACTCCTCTGGAGTCAGCATACCAAAACAATAGCTTGTGTTGTTGTTAACTTTACAGCAAACCCTCATACTTAGCATGCATGTAGCAACAGTGGTGAAGAAAAACTCCCCTTTAACAGGAAGAAACCTCCAGCAGAACTTGGCTCAGTACAAACAGCCGTCTGACACGACCGACTGGGGGTTTTAAGAGACAGAAAACTAAAATAGATGCACAGGATACTGAAAAAAAAGAGTTTATAGGAGAAGTTGTAGAGCATCGCTGGCAGCATCTCAGCCCATGTTCTCCTTCAAGAAGCTGTCTCAGCTAACAGAACGCCAGCCCAGGTGTGGTTACTATGGAGAGAAGAACACTAAGAGAAAACAAAAGGTTAACAAGTTTGAAATAACAGTAGCAGATTAGACAAAGAAAGAAAGTAGCAGAGGATGAAGAAGGTAGAGCAAATAGAACCGTCTGTCAAGAGTTCTTCCCCCAACCACATTAGATTGTCTTCTCTACTACGGCGTGATTTTTTGACCACCAGGTTTGCGCGCACAGAGCTATCTGAAGGTGCAATAATTGTGAGCGTGTGCGTATGAATCTCAAGCGCGCGCTTGCTCAAAGGTGCTCGGACAGGCGCCCAACTCTGACAAAGCCCAGTCTTTGATTGGCTAGGAGCGCGCCTCATTTATATATGTAAATGAGCCGAAAGGGGTAATAAAGTTACGGAATGCAGACACAGAGCCGAGCACAAGCAGAGTAAACTGAGCGAGCAAGCGAGCATTTTGTCAGAGTCGAGCGTGTGTCCGAGCACCTTTGAGCGAGCGCGCGTGCGTTTGGGATTCACGCGCACACGCTCCAAATTTTTGCACAAAAATCACGCCATACTCTACCTCTTCCTAACTATAAACTTTAGCAAAAAGGAAGGTTGTAAGCCTAGATTTGAAACTACACAGGGTGTCTGCCTCACGGACTAAAGCTGGAAGCTGGTTCCACAGGAGAGGGGCCTGATAACTAAAAGATCTGCCTCCCATTCTGCTTTTAGAGATTCTAGGAACCACCAGTAAACCTGCGGTCTGAGAGCGAAGTGCTCTGTTAGGGACTTAAGGTATTTTGTGACCTGCTTAATGAGTGCCCTTTCAATGGTATTAGAAAGAAACGGGAGGATAGAGACCGGCCTCAGTTGTCCACCTGAGTTGGTGGGATATAGGGTTTCTTGAGCAGCAGTGTTACCAGAGCTTGCGTTTGTGTTATGAAATGTGCCTCATGTCAGTGACATGTATGACTGCCACAATTATTGTTGGAGCAATAGACTGTAATAGATTTGTAGGAACAGATTCCAGCAGACATGTAGTAGGACGGTTAGATGTAAGTGGGTTAAACACATTGCTTTGGGTGACTGGGGTGAATAAAGAGAAGGAAGCCGTAGGACTTCTGCTTGTGTATGTACTCTGAGAAGTTTCAGTGTTGGTTGTACTGTAAATCTTGTCAGTATAGAAAGCCTTGTTTGCATCAGTGATACTTAAAGAGAATGCTGACAGGATTGCCTGATCTAAGCTGGAGTTTTTGATTTGTGCCATTTCCTTTTTGCAGCCCTGAGGTTGGTGCACAGTGATCTGACTTTATCATTAAGGCATGGGTGGGACTGAACACTCATGCCTTCCATTCAAGCAGGAGCTCAATTTGGAGCAAAGGAACTCCGTGGCTTTATTGACCTCAAGAGAGGAACATGTGCTGGTTTGGAAGTGCGGACGCAACATGGGAGGAGAAGCAAGTAGGTGAAGGTTTGCAGTGGTTTCTGCGGAAAGAAACTATGGAGGTAGAAGCAGCAGGAGTTTTTGGCAGATTTGAACTGAGTTGAATGAAAAAGTGATCAGAAAACTGCAGAGGTGTGACAGAAAGGGGTTCTGTAGCACAATTTCTTGTGAAAATAAGATCAAGTGCTTTGCCGTCTTTGTGAGTAGGAGGACTGCTAGTATATTTCTCTCTATGTAACTGAGGCTCCCTTTCACATTTTATTTACTAAAGTTGATTTTTTTTAATTGTTGGCTGTAAAATCGGGTCCCACACATTTCTCTGATGTGTACAAGCTGTTTCATGGTTGGTATAAAGCATACAGTTTCTGACTTCTAAGATTTAAAACAAACAAAGCTATGAATTTAGAAAAATTGTGTCATTGATCAAAACCCTTGCTATATTCTTATTTGCTGTTGTTGACATCTCATCTGTTTTTTTTTATTCAGGCCCACAGTCATATTTCTGACCCCTCTCAGAAAAACCCATTATTCCTGAAGTCAATGCGCCCCCATGCCTGGTCGTAAACTTGTCGTTTTGTCAGATTTTGATTTACAGTGCAATTGATCAAACTTTTATCCAAACGTTTTGCACGCCTGATTAGGTGTTGTTTAGAAATTTACATTTACTGCTATTTCATACACATAAGCAGCTACTTGAACCTGTAATTGTTTGAGTGGGTAGAGTTGACCCCTGACCGATACATGCCAGTTGATTTCAGAGCCTTGTTATTGGTCCATTAAACCTGAGCATGACGCAGCAAGCTACAGTGCTTTGTGTGTGTTGATTGTTTGTAATGACTGTCAGATGTTGAAGGAGCTTCCCATGTAATGGTTGAGTTACAGCCAACACACACACACACAGACATATGACACACACCCTTGGCCTCTCTCAGTTTCTGACTCATGGATCAACATGCAGAGAACTGAATCAGCACTTTGTCTTCTATCATTTGCTTACCCCTTTCTTATTTTATGTTTTTCAACACTTTTCTCTGTGCTTTTGTGTTCTCATGATTTTATCTCTGAAAGTATTTTTTCTTACGTAAAAGCTTGTTTAGTTGAAAGGAAAATCTTATCACAGGAATTAACACACTAATTCCTAACACATACATAGACTCAAAGAACATTCCCTACTTGTTCTCTTTTCCTAACATCACCTTTTCTGTCATTTCCTGTCATGCTGATTTATCCTATCTTCTGAGTCCCCATTTTCCCCCTGCCTTGCTTTTATCACTTTAGGTGTCATATCATAGAAAGGGTTTCTTTGGCCCATAGAATACATTGTGTCACTGGTGGTCCTCTCAAAAATAGCCGTAAAAACGTGTCCTGTGGGGCTTGGGGTGGGAGTTAAAAGATTCAGTTTCACCCAGGGAGAAAAGTAGCTCTCCTTGCATGTGAAAATATTCTTGGAAACTACCAGATTTAATTCCAACACAAATAAGGCTACAGCTGCACACACACACACACACACACACACACACACACACACACACACACACACACACACACACACACACACACACACACACACACACACACACACACACACACATACG
>JAVLVB010000272.1:1000131-1024966 GCA_032876305.1 Orestias chungarensis
CAGTTTCACCCAGGGAGAAAAGTAGCTCTCCTTGCATGTGAAAATATTCTTGGAAACTACCAGATTTAATTCCAACACAAATAAGGCTACAGCTGCACACACACACACACACACACACACACACACACACACACACACACACACACACACACACACACACACACACACACACACACACACACACACACACACACATACGGAGTGGGTTTCTCTAGCCTTGCAGGGACTTTCCATTGACTTCTATTCAACAATTTGTCCCCAAGCAGTTGATCCCATCAGTGTAACAAGTACATGGCCACACAAACACAGTATTTCCTTCAATGTTCAGGAGGACTTTCATTCATTTCTGCAGTCTAAATTTGACCCTAAGCCTGACCTAATTGTACTTCTTAAATAGATAAAAGCATTTTCTATTATTATTTCTTCCTGGAAATTCAGTTTATTGTTACACCTGGTGGAAAAAGCAGGTCTATAGCATGATGTTGACAACTCCATGTTCTACTTTGGTTCAGTTTTGTTTTTCTCAACTCCATCTTCTTCTTGTCTGATGATAAAATATCTTAATCAAGCCTAAACATCTCTCTACCCTGACAGCTTTTAAAAGATGATCCAATGGCTTCCAAAGTCACCTCAACTCAGTAGGACAGAACAACCTTGGGACAGTCCTCATTGTGGATTTGCAAATGATAACTCTGCACCAGTGGGTTCTGCTTTCATGTCAATATGGACCAACATCTTATCAGAATGAAGCCTTGTCAAATCTGTGCCACAAAAAAAGGAGTTCAACAAGTTGGTCCTAAAGTGGCCAGTGAGTAAATAAGATTGGTCCATTTCTATGCAGTCCACCAAACAGCTCTGTTTTCTTTTGTATACCTTGATTCCATTGTGATTTGCTTTATGAACCGCTGTATTTTCGTTTCTCAGGAATCTCCTTGGCAAATATAAATAAATAGCTACCCCTAGTGGAACTTTTGGAGCTCTTATTATTTTCACTTAACTAAAACTGTATTTGAAATACTAATCATTGTACTAAAATTAGATTAACGCCATCTAATGTTTTTCTTTTATTCTATATGGTTAATAATCCAAGAATAAATACAGCATAACTGAATCCTGTATGCTTGTTAGATGTGTCAGTGTGCGGGCAGTGGGGATTTTAAGTAATGCAGCACGTTTCAAGTTCCACAGTGTCTACTCACCTCCAGCAGAGGTCCTGGCCAATGGACATCACACTTAAAGCTGCTAAAACTGGATTTGTCAGGATCTGGTTTTACATGGAGTAGCTGCCGTCAGCAGCAGCCACCAGAACCATAATCCAAGTGGAGGATTGCTGGAGAGGATGAGGATAGAAGTCGATCTGCATGGTTCTGTTTATAACAGGATTTAAACTGGATCATCTACAGCCACAGCAACAGTTTGCCTTTTTATAGACTAGCTGAACATCTGAATAAAAAACAGGTAATACCCAAACTATCAATCTCCTTGGATCCTACTTATCTATGAATGTGTTTTTCCCTCTATCCCAACTAAGAGTAGTAGTAGCACTTCTTTTCTTCACAGCTGTGTTGAATGCTTGGGTGTACTGGCTAATGTTTCACCAAGTGAGAGCTGAAAGTTTGCTGTATAAGAAATATAAAAAAACCTCAAACTTGAAAAAATTGGTTTAAAAAGGAGAAGAGTTATCTTGCAGAAAAGAACCTATTTACATTGGAAAATATTCAAACTAGGTTGGAATCCCATCAAAAATAAAAATAAAATATGCTTAGACGTATCAGTGAAACATTTACATGTAACCTTCATATTAAACAGGTGTTGAGGTAAAAGTTGGAATTTGGCATCCCAGATGTATTCTAGGACCTTTCTCAACTCTCTCAGGTGAAAAAAGTCAACATTTGTGTACAGAACTTTATTTACCGTATTTCAAGTTAAATCTAAGGACAGTTGATAAACATTAAGTACTAGAAGTTAAGTACTGGAAATTAAGATAAGCAAGTAACAAACCCAGACAGACCCAGAGACAGTGACACAAACATCAAGAGTCATTTCCAAACTGTGACCTAGTCAAAAATAAATTTGGATGCCTGTGATGTTTTCTGTTTCCCTGATTGTGTCAGGCTACAAAAACATAGAAGAAATTTCTTTTCTTTCTTTTGTGTTCACTCAGATTTAGAGTTAAGGTTAGGGCTATCAAACTAAACATTTACAGTACTATGTTTCAGACGACATTGTTGCATGCTGCTGTGAAATACTTCATTTATACTCCTGCTTTCCTTGGGTATTCTTTACTTTGAAAATGTTGCCTTACGAGATGATAATAAATAAGAGCCGTTTTTTTTTTCTTTATTGGAAGCCATTCAGAAAGAATGTGACAAGATGAATTAACATCTTTGCAGCATCAATGCTAAAATCTTCTTAATTGAGTTGAGTGTAACTGAGTTAAGTTTTGGCCATCAGGACCTCTAACTTTCCTCTACTTCTTTGTGCCAGTCATGCTGTGTAGATGTACAGCCACTTGCATCTTCACATTTATGTTTGGAATAATGTGCTTTGCCTTAGTATTATATTTTCACTTTGTTTAATGTTATTGGAAAAAAGCCAGCTATATATTATTTTGGCTTCTGCCCCTGTTCTCTCATCACACTTCAAACAAGATAACTGAGTGAATCATTTACTAATGAAGACAAATAAAAAAAAGGTGATGCCTCCCGCCTCCCAGCAATAGTGCCTTTATTATGCTTCCTGGTTAGGTTAGAACTTTACTATTTTAGTAGAGTGTTCCTTTCTAATTTCTTGGGAATTAACACTTTAGGTGTAAAGCTGCACAGACATTTCCATTTAAAAAACGTTTTTGATACACTGATCAGAGACTTTAGAAATTTGTCACATTCTTCCCATTTTCTCAGGTTCCATCAACCTGGTCATGCAGTCTCTGACTCAGGAGATCCAGAGCTTTTCCCGGACAAGGCTGCGTAAACAATGCACCCGTGTGACATCACTAAGTGGCCGACGCATCATTGAGACCTGGAAAGGTTCAACAATCACTGTGGTGGAAGACCCTGTCCCTCCAGAAAACATGCTAGGCTACATCCCTGATACTTCCTGTGACCTGCAAGTCGGTTTTATCAAGCCCTACCTGCTTCTGGGTGAGTACCTGAGCTGCACAAACACTTGCGCGGGTTGACAAAAAATTAAGCTTAATTTGCCTTGCCACTCAGGACATGCCAGCTATGCATAACTTTCAGCCACTAAGGCGATTTGAAGTCACTGATATGTGATTCTCTCTCTAATTTGGTTTTTATTTAATCCATACATCCATTCACGATATCCTACTAGCCCACTAAATAAAAAAGCAGTATTTTGGTCATAATACTAAAATGTTTTAGTTGTTTTTTTATGTTGTTTCCTAAAAACTAATGCTATTTTGTATGCCATTCCTGTGATGATTGGAACATTTTTGGTTCAGTAAACAAAATGTGGAACATGCTAGTAGTTTCTAAATCTATTAGCAGTCCAGTTTGTCTCCTTTTCCTGCCCTGATAATCCTGACCTTTCAGTCAACTACCAAAACCTCCCAGGTCATGTTAGTGCAGAGGAGTGCACATGTCTAATGACTCAATCTGTGTGTGTGTGTGTGTGTGTGTGTGTGTGTGTGTGTGTGTGTGTGTGTGTGTGTGTGTGTGTGTGTGTGTCAAACATGCATGTGTGTGTGCACAGGTTCCCAGGATGCTGCACATGATTTTGGTACTCTAAGTAAACACAAGGTAAGCAGATAAGGTCATACTTTTTTAAGGCTTTTTCAGTTTTGAATGAGCACTGAGCAAACATTTAGGTTTGGCCCTTTTTGCTTTTTCTAGCAAGACTTATTGGTATTCTTTCAAATGGATGTATAGTACCGTAAGAAAGTATAAATACACATTTCTTAAAACTTTATAGTTTTTGAAAACCTGCAACCACAAACTTTGTTTTTTAATGTAATAGACCAACACAAAATTAAGCTTACAATACATCAGCTATCCACACAGGATTGGAATTCACAAAGTATCATTATTACTAAAGTAGGTTTTACAGAAAGGCCTGTGCTTGGGAAAATGCCTTCATCACAATCACAACAGTCTGTTGTAATTTGCACACTGAACCACATCTCTTGAAGCCACAGTAGCCCATTTAAATGTACACATTATGTAAATTTTGTACATCTCTTAATTGTTAGTAATAAGTCAGCATTCACAACTATAAACATTTTTTATCAAACCCTAAGAACATTAATATTATTTACCACTCAAACCTTTCTGTTCACTTGGTCCATAGCTAGATGGGCAGTTACACCCATGAAAAATTATCCACAACAGAATAAACAGGTGATCTTTTCACAAATTCAGTCTTTTTGGACAGAGGGTTGGTGGAACAACCACCAACAAGTGCGCACATAACTTATGTTGCTGTAGAAATATGTGGTCACTCCATCTGTCATTCCATCCATCTATCCATTCATTCTCTTCTACTTATCCGGGGTCAGGTCGCAGGGGTAGTACTCTAAGCAGGGAGACCTTGATTTCCTTAGCTTAGGCCACTTGGGCCTGCTTTTCCAGGAGAATCTCAAGATGTTCCTAGGCCAGCCAAGAAATATAGTCCCTCCAGCTTGTCCAAAGTCTTCCTCTGGGCCTCTTCCCAGTGGAACAACCCAGAACACCTCCCTGGAAAGTGCCAGGAGGCATCCTAATCTGGTGCCAGAGCCGCCTCACTTGCCTCCCCTTGATGTGGAGAAGGAGTGGCTCTACTCTGTTTCCCTACCAGATGACTGAGCTTCTCGCCCTATCTCTTAGGCAGAGCTCAGACAAACTGCAGAGAAAAGTCACTTTGGATGATTTGTTGTCTGTTTTTTTCGGTCACAACCCAAAGTTCATGATCATAGATGAGGGTGGGAAAGTAGATTGAGCAGTAAATTGAGAGATTTGCTTTTTGTCCCTACATCAATGCAGACACCGCACCAATCTGTCTATCAATGTCCGACTCCATTTTTCCCTCATTCATGAACAAGAACAAAATACTTAAACTCCTTCTCCGTAACCTGGAGATGGCACTCTACCCTTTTCCGGCTCAAAACCATGTGCTCAAACTTGGAGGCACCAATTTTCATGCTTTATTCTCGGCTGTGAAACGTTCAAGTGAGAGTTGTAGACACCCAAAATGAGAGGACTAAATGACTGGGAAAGCTAATGAAAATATAGGTGAGTTTTTAATCTGGATTAAAAGGTGGAGACAGTGGGGGCATATCTGATGTGTGAGGGTAACTGGTTCCAGAGTCTCGGAGCAGCCACAGCAAAGGCTCTATCACCTTTCTGTTTCAGGCGAGATCAAGGTAAATTTGATAGTCCTTTACCAAATCACCTGAGGGACATGCTGCCTGACTGGTACTGGAGAAGCTCACTGATGTAGGGTACCAGCTCCCGCGCCAATCCATGTCTCAGTTAGGAACAGTAAATCCAGATTACGTCATTTAAAACGAAGGTCTTTTTTGACATGGACCAGCTATTAACCAAGGCCACCTTTATCATCAAGTGAGCCGCAGCCTGGCGGCGTCCAGATTGTTCCAGCGAGCGGATGTCCATTTGAATGGGCCAGCAATGAGTTATTAAGATCCAATAAAACCTGACAATCATAGATCAATATAGAGACATCGGAACAATGCCAGATCAGTAGCAGCACAATCACAAACAGATGAAACACAGATCGAACAGGTAAGAGGTGACGGCTCGCCCCTCTAAGTTGCAACCTTCCTGAATCCGAGGTTTGACTACCTAATGGACCCTCCTTTCCAGAGCCCCCGAATAGACCTTCCCAGAAAGGCACAAGAGTGTGACTCCCCTGTAGTTAGAACAAAAATTTTGAATATGGGGACCACCACCCTAGTCTGCCAATTCAGTGGAACTGTCCCTGATGTAATGTTGCAGAGTTGTGTTAACCAACACAACCCTAAGACATCCACAGTCTTAAGGAACCTGGGTCCTTTTTAATCATGTTGGTGACCTCAGAACCAGATATTGGAGACCCTCTCCCAAGGTCCTTAGTGTAACCCATGCTAGTGGGATTAAGGAGGTGTTCAAAGTCATCTGCCCAATGACCCACAACATCCTGAGTTGAGGTCAACACCAGTATATCCCCACTATAAACAGTGTTGACTGTGCTCCAGCAACCACCTCAGCCACATGCCACTCTGACTGCTGATACCCAACAGGTGCTTAGTCCTGCAGGCCAAAAAGACCTGATAGGACTCCTTTTTCAGCCTGACAGCATCCCTCACCACTGGTGTCCACCAACAGGTGTGAAGATTTCCACTGCAACAGGGACCATCAACTGTGCAACCACAGCTCCAGTAACAGGTGTTTCCAGCAGAGACGCAAGTCTTGTTCGGGTCTGCAAGGTCTGACTACTCCACCGATGGAGCCCTGACTGCAAGGTAGTGGTCAGTGTAAAGGTCCGCTCCCCTCTTCAGTGTCTAGTGTACAAGACATGCGGCTGCTGATTAGACAACACCACTGTAAAATTGATAATTGAACTGGGGCCTACGGTGTTCTGATGGCAAGACTATATATGGACAGCCTTCTGCTTAAACATGGTGTTACTTACGGACAATCCATGCCAGACAGAGAAGTCCAGCAAATGTAACCAACAAGGTTACGCTTAAATATGGCAGTAGCAGTGGTATAATGTACCAAGTGTTGACTTGAGAATGAACACTCTTGAGAATTGTAAGTCCAAAAAAATTAAAAAGCATTATATTCTGTTACTTAGGAAATAATTCACAATCAGGTTTAGAAAATGCTTTATTGTCAAGTACATTTTTAGACATATAAGGAATTTGTTATTGAGAAGTTGGTGCATAACAAAAGTCTAAAATATGGATATGAAAAAATATGAGGACTAAGTATTCAATCAAATCAAATAAAAAATAATTTATTTATCCGAAATGGAAATTAAATGTTGTTGGATAATCTTAGTTAACTGAGAAGTTGTTGTAGATGGTGATGGCTGTGGCCAGGAAAGATCTTCTGTAGCATTCTGTTTTAAAACTAAGCTAAAGAAGCCTTTGACTGAAGAGACTCTGTTTTCCAATAACAGTCGTATGAAGAGGATGTTCAGGGTTGTGTGTGATTTTGTTGATTTTATGTAATCCTGTATATCCTTCTTTTCATCATCAACTCCAGAGATTCCAAATTTGTCCCCAGAACAGCCTTCTTTATCAGGTTGTTGAGCCTTTTTAGGTCCCTTCCTCTGACGCTGCTGCCCCAACAGATGATGGCAGAGGAAATGACACTCTGAATAACACACTTATAGAAGATCTGCAATATCTTGCTGCAAACTTTAAAGGATTTTAGCTCCCCCAGGAAGTAAAGTTGGCTTGTCCCTTCATGTAGACGGGTTCACTGTTGCATCTCCAGTCCAGTGTATTGTCCAGAGAAACACAGAGGTATTTTTATTCCTCAACCATCTCTACGTTATCTCCCATGATGGAAGTAGGGTTTAATCTGATCCTGTTTCTCCTGATATCTACAATCAACTTTTTTGTTTTGTTCACATTCAACATCAGGTGATTGTTCCCACACCATGCCGCAAAGCGTTCTACCAGCTCTCTGTACTCAGCATCTCCTCCGACAACTGCAAAGTCTTCTGAGTATTTCTGTAGATGACAGGAGTCTGACTTATACAAAGTAAAAAGGAATGGTGAGAGTACAGTCCCCTGTGTTGCTCCTGTGTTGCTTATCACCTGGTTAGACACACAGTCCTTCAGTCTGACAAATTGTGGACTGTTGGTCAGGTAGTCATTGATCCAGGGGATTGCTGAGGCCTCCACCTGAGTCTTCTGGAGTTTACAACAAAGCACATCAGGCTGAATTGTGTTAAATGCACTGGAGAAATCAAAGAACATGTTCCTCGCAGTGCTACCTGCTTTGTCCAGGTGACAGTGGGATTGCTGAAGCAACTGTATAATGGCATCTTCAATTCCAACTACATGGGGATAAGCAAACTGCAGGGGGTCCTGGTATGTGTTGGTTTGCTTACACAGGTGAGCCAACGGGAGTCTTTCCAGGACCTTCATGATGTGGAATGTCAGGACATCCGGTATTTAATCATTCATGTCTTACGGTTGAAGTTTTTTTGGCACTGGAACAAGACAGGATGTCTTCCAGTGGAACCTTCTCTTGGGTCAGGCTAAGTTTGAAGAGCTGTTGCAGAATCTCACAGAGCTGCTCTGCACAGGCCTTCAGGACTCTGGGAATGACACCATCTCGACCTGCAGTTTTGTTCTGGTTCAGTCTCTCCTGCTGCTTCTTAACCTCACTTCAAGACACAGAAAAGAGCGAGGAGGAAGGGGGAAGCAGCATCTCATGATTTGGCTGAAGAAAAACTTTTGGAACCAGTATAGTCCATGACTGAGATGGAGGATAACTCATTTGAGGAAAGTTGTGGGTCGAAGAAGGGTAGGATGTCTGGATGGCTAGGTGCAGGAGGAGATGATGGTGAGCTTGTTCCTGAACTGAACCTGTTAAAGAATGTGTTCAGCTCATTTCCTCTGTCCACAGTTCAATCAATCAGATAATCCTTTGGCTTGAGTCTGTGATCTTCTATATTGCTGACTACACATCTCTGATATTGTTCCTCACCAGTTTACTCTCCATCTTCTTCCTATACACCTCCTTGCTCTCTCTGATCTTAACTCTGTTTACTCCTGACTGCATAACTGCATTGCTCTCTAAACGCTCTTTTTTCATGTTTAACAGTTCCTTAAGGTCAGTGTTGATCCACGGTTTGTTATTACAGAAGCATCTCACTGTTCTGGTGGGGAGGATGTTGTCCACACAAACGTTTATATAGAGGGTCAAACACTAAGTCATGGCAATAACTTCATCTCCATGTGGTTTGTAAAGAGAACACCAATCAGTAGCATCAAAACAACCCTGTAGGGCTTCTTCAGCTTCCTGTGACCACTTTCTCACAGCAATTTTAGCATCTCACTGTTCTGGTGGGGATGATGTTGTCGACACAAAAGTTTATATAGCCAGTCACACACTCAGTCATGGCATTCATGTCACCTCCATTGGTTTTGCAAAGAGGACTCCGGTCAGTAGCATCAAAAAGACCCTGTAGGCCCTCTTCAGCTTCCTGTGACCACTTTCTCAGTCATTTTAGTTAGAGGTAATCTCTGGATAAGGGTTTTATTTTCTGGGCAGAGAAAAACAAGGTTGTGATCTGATTTTCCCAGACTGGGTCTTGGTTCGGAATGGTATGAATCCTTGACATTTGTGTAAAACAAATCATTTGTCTTGTTTTCTCTGGTAGAGCAGCTGACAAACTGTTGAAAACGTTGGCAGTGTAGAATAGAGTGAGGTGTGATTAAAATCACCATATATTGCAACAAAAGAATTTGGGTGCCGTGTATGTATCTTAGCAACAATGGAATTGAAGACATCACATGCATTGTCGGCAATGGCTGATGGTGGAATGTAAACAGCTACCAAAACAACAATGGTGAACTCTTGGTAAATAATATGGACGCAAACTTACTGCCAGTAGTTCAATGTCTGGACTGCAGAGATGACACTTCACAGTAACATGTCCTGGGTGACACCCTCTGTTGTTGACAAGCACTGCCAATCCTCCTACTTTCCTTTTCCTCCTACTCTTAAAATCCCGATCTTCTCTTATAGTCAGGAAACCCTGCAGAGAGATGTTGGAGTGGGGGATATGATCTTGCAGGCATGTCTCAGTAAAACACATAATACTGCATTCTCGATACTCTTGCTCAGTCCTTGTCAGGGTTTGAAGTTCATCCAACTTGTTAGCTAATGATCTTACATTGCCCATGATGATGGATGGCAGGGAGGGTTTGAAATTTCTCCTTCTCCCTCTTTCGTCCTGCTCTGCATCCAAGTCTCCTTTCTAACTCTTCTGGGATTTCGGCTTCAGCTGTTGTATTATTTCTTCTTTTCCAATGTTAATCAGCTGCTCCCTGTTGTAAACCACCCTGTTGCTATTGTTACGCATCATAACTAAAGAGCAAAATGTATAAAACTATTGGACAAAATCAATCAACCAAAACAACAAAATAGTTGTCCGAAAAGCTGTTTTTCCAAGAAAAACAAGAATAACATTTTGAAAAAAAAGGAAAGACTGCAAAGAAAGTTTAGGAGCTACTCCAACGTGCTGCCACCTTGAGCGGCGCAATTTTAGAATTGACTTAGTCAATTCTAGAAATGACTTAAAACATAACTGTAAGTTTATGTACATAAACTTTGGAGCAAATAAAATAAAAAAAACAGTACAACAATGTACATTGATTGTAGTGTGCAAATAAAACTGAAATATAATTTGGGTGTTAATGTGACACATAAAGTAGTTGATGGAACATCATGTTGTGTGAGAAACAGGAAGAGTTCAGGGTGGTACCTTGGCCTTCTTATTAAGCAGATGAGCAAAGGAGATGGTCCTGGTGGATTGTAGTCTCCTGCCAGAGGGTGGAGACTGCAAATCTAACTAATAGTTATATTAATAGTTTGATTAAAATCATTAAATTGTTTTAGTAAATTTAGCAGTCTAGTCAAAATGTATATAAGAACTTTAAAAAAATAGAGCACTGTATGAGTTATGACTTACTGAAGTTATTCTAACTACAAAACAAAACAGTACTCGATTTTTAAATCATACTATTATATTATATTTAGTGTAAGAAATAAATAAACAACTAAAACATACTTAGTATCTCATCATTAAAAATATGCTTGTTAAAAAACAGAGTACTTTATAAAACAACACAAATGGAGAGGTGAACAAAACATGTGTGGATTTTTACCGTTCTTGGTCTCAGCACTGGACTTTTCTTAAGTGCTTTCAACAAGAGTAGGCTTAAAACAAATTATAGTGTTGTACTCAAAGTATTTCTATGCAGTCTTGAATGTCACAGATTCAGATTGTCTATCCATGTGCGATGCACACTTTGGTCCAGTAGTTCCTCTTCTTCATCAGGTTTCTCACATCCTCAACGTGGCTTTTGGAGTAGATAATGTGTTTCCGGACCTGTTCATCTACAAGACTGTCACTATTCTGGATCATCCCAACACCGACCTGCAGCAGTACATGAAGGAATGCTGTGACTTTATCCAGCAGGCTCAAAGAGAGGTAAGGGAATTTTCTCCATCAATATTTGTCACAAGTTCCAAATGAATGTTAATTGACTTTAGTTTAAGCTAAAACTGATAACATCCCCATGCTATCAAATGACCACATGGTCTGATTGAGTTCAGCTACTGCTGTAACATTAGTTCATTAGTTCACTGGTTAAAGATTAATAAGCTGCTATGTTACAATATTTTTTTTCTGAGATACACCATTCCACAATGGATAAAAATGCTTGATTCAGCCAAGGCTTTATCTATCCAAAGCTCTACAGTTTTCATTAGCTGTTACATTTTATTAGTTCTGACTTCATATTTTCTATTATCTTTGAGTTTAACATAGTTTTTATGTACGATTTTTTGCTGGTTTAGTTACTGTTTTTTGAAGATGCTTAGTTTCAGCTATAGAGTGTCTTTTTTGTAGTGCGAGTTACATACCAGAGGTGGAAAATGGGTTATACTGACCGGCCAAAGGACTGGGCCACCTATATCAGTCTGTGGTCACTGATAAATCAGTGAAACATTAGGCTTTACCAGGCTAGCTAAGCTGGTGACAAATCAAACTTCGTGAAATAAAGAATAGCAGTAAACCCAAAACATTATAGGGCATAAGCAGCATTTCACCAAAAAGTTTTATAATGTGTATGTTGTCAGGTTGAGCAGACATGGCACCTCTTGTAAGAATGACTCGCTGCCCACAAGTGGTTCTGTGTGAACCTTGTTTACTTTCAATCCGGGCCCAACCCGTTGTGTTAGGTGAGACGTATCACCATCCCTTCTATAGCAGTTGGTTTGGTGCGGCTTTGATTTTCACAGTCATCTCAGCATGTCAAACGTACTTCCCCTGGGGATCAAAGGTGTATCACACTTTCTGATCACTTCTTCATTGGCCATGGATTATTTTCTTACCTGGTGTTGCAATTTTTTGCTTTTAGTTCTGTCTGAACCAGAACCTCCTCCCTGACCTGTCTGCTGGGTTCTCTGTTCTTCATGATGCTGTTTGTTATTTAATGTTCTCAAAAGAACCTCTGATGGTTCCACAACACAGCTGGATTTATACTAAGATTAAATCACATTTACTACCCGTTAGACCTTGAAAGAAATCTGGTTGCACAGGATTTTATTAAGGATATCACTGAGAATGTTTGAGATTTGTAACATGAAAAAATGCGGAAAACACTCAAGGTTTTACAGCACACTGCAAAATACTCTAGCAGTGCACTAGAAGTTGACAGACATGCTGACAACTTCGCCACTTGCTTCTCTCCTTATTTTCTATTCTGTTTTTTCTGCTCTGAATAATAGATGTTAAGTTTTGTTAATGTTTTATTAAACAGCATCTAGATCAGATCTCAGTGACATACAAGCTTTTAGCAGCAAAGCCTAGGGCTCACCTCAACATGACACCCCCCCACAAGCACACCTATACAAACACACAAACGCTAACACACATAGTGATAAGGAAGTCATTAGAGGTGTATGATTACAGGAATTGTGTGTCTGAATTCAATATGATGAAACGTTTTGGTGTGTGTTTTTTTTGCGGTAATTCCAGCCCCTATAAAGGAACTTATTCACTTACGTTGAAAGGCAGGCTCAATTTACGCAGCAGAGCATCTGGCTGATGTCGACTGACATACTGATGTTGCTATGACAACTGCAAACAGAAGAAAATGTAACATTTTTAAAGTGCATTTAATAACACCCCACGACAGACTACATCTGGGATTTTTTCCAAAGTGTTCCAAAGTTACAGCATGTGTACATTTGTACCCATCAAATTGAAATAGATGTTTTTCTTTTAAACAAGGTTTTCTATTGCCATTGTGTATTTAGTGCTCTTGTGGTGTCTGCTTTGGCGTTCTCCAGGTGGTGTGAAGTGTTTTAATGGATCACGCAGGGTGTAATTGAGAATCTAATGAGTTTCTAATGAAACAAAACAGACAAGCCATTTGGTGCGGCTCAGAGCTGAAGTCACAGCAGCAGTCTGTTCTGTGTGGGAACAGTGCATACCTGTGTTCAATTAACCTCATTGCTGTGGTTATTTGTAATCCAGCAGTTTCAACTTCCTTTTGATTAGATGATTTTGTACTTCATTTGTTTATTAAGAATGGCAAAAGTAACTGAAATATCACTTTTTCTTGTAGTAAACACACTTTACCTGTGCAATTTATTACCAAACACTTGAGACCAGTGTCTGGTTTACCCAAACACTGTTCTCAGTTGATGCAGCCTGATGTAATTCTGTTTCAGAAAGGTGTTGTGTTGGTCCATTGTAATGCTGGTGTGTCACGTGCCCCAGCTGTGGTCATCGGTTACCTGATGTCATGTGGACAGTCCTTTGAAGATGCTCTCTTATTGGTGAAGTGTGCACGGCCTGCCTCCTCCCCCAACCCTGGCTTCCTGGAACAGCTGAGGAACTACAAACTGCCCACAATGAACAGGTCTAAAGACTGAAGGCAAAGATTGCTTCTACAGTTTTATGAGAAATGTTTGACTGAAATAAAGATATCGTAAAGTTATAAGAAAATCTCATATGATGAAAATATTCTTTATAGAATTTTTATTTATGGTGCAGAATTCCTCTTTAGTTTATAGCAAATGTGAGATACCCAATATCACAATGAAATTGGATCTGTGAAAATCAAAATTTGTTGTTTAATTTTTCTTTCTGTTCCTGAAATTTTCTTTTGTGGATTTTAAAACATTTGATTTTCTAAATGAGCTCTTCACCAAAAATGAGTTTTGTTGTTCTGATGTTTTCTCTGTATTAAACGGTACTATCCAGCTCTGCGTTTATTTTTACTGGCAGCTGCACATAAATAGCGCCACAGTTTTTAATCTAATAAAACTAACTCACAACAAATGTCACCTAGAATGATTCTCTCACTCAATGAATACTGGCTATAGACTCTACGTCCCTACAAGGATGCACTGCTATAGAAAATGCATCGAAGCATAAATGGTTGGTCACCTCAAAAAGACAAGAAAAAATTTAGTTATAAAACATACAGTCAATTCACTTGAATTGGATACATTCAACTTTGGTTACTTCTATTCCAATCTTATCCTTGTGATAATACGTTGTCAAGTTCAGTTTATTATCTCAGTTTTTAAATAGGTTTTCTATCTAAGGAAACCCATAATTCCTAGTACCTAGCAGCACATGAGAAACCAATAACTTAATTTAAGAGGAGGAAAGAAGAGTGGTTTCCATCAAGTCTAATGGAATTGTCCCCAGAGCATACAAAAGAAAAGGAGTACAGCAAAGATAAGAGCAAGTCTGAGTTGCAAGGCTAGCAGCCTTACTAGTTCGAAGTTGAGGTAAACTTTGACAAACTCCCAAACTGTGATGGAGGATTACATTGGTATGTAATGTAAATGGATTTGTGGTGAAACTAAAGCAAATTTAATTTCTGGGCATATTTATGTGGCCAATTTGATCAACTGACAATTAAAGTATTTCAAGTAGATCTTGGTGATGAGCCTAATAAAAATGAAATTTTAAAAACAATATCAAAAGTCTAAAAATCAATAAGTGTCCAGCCACTGCAGACTTCCACTTGTGAAGTTCCTGCAGATCCACAGCCAGAACAGGTCCTTACACACCCCCTTCAGCGCGCAGCAACTAAAATGAGACGTAAATATTTATTTATGCCAAAGGGAAATTAAATGGTGTAACTAAGGATTTGTTTTAGATGGTGATGGCTGTTTTACAATAAACTGAAGAAGCTCCGATCTTCACAGACAGATAGAAAACACTGCTCACAGGCGCGGGCAGTATTATCTACTCTGCGCCTGACGTGCGGGTTGCGTCTTCTTTTCCTACAGCCTGAATCTTTCCTTTCCAGTTTATCACCAGTCTGCTGCCTCTTTCTGTTCTTCTTGTTCTTTGGTTGTTTATGTCATCTGGCATCCTTGTTGTTGCACTTGCTGCCCTCTTCAGGTGTAATTTTCAGTCAAATATTTGCCACCGGGAATCTTATAAATACTTTTTCTTCTTTCTTTCGATTTTCCAGCTTCCATAACATTTTTCAGCTTATTGTCTCTGCCCCATATCTTCTACAGCCCTGCCTTCATCCCTTCCCTCTCCAGGACATGACATTATCACATGTTTCACTGTTTCTGTCTCCCCACAGCTAGACTGCCCATTTGATGCTTTACTATTAACGTAACTTAAGAGTATTATTTACTTTGCTATGTTTTATCCTGCTTACAATTACTTGCTCTCTTGTGTTCTGATCATAATACCCTCCTTCTCTTATACACTTTGTAATTTATACAAGTGTTTTCCTTTTTCCTGATTCTTCCAATATTGTTTCCATTGTTTGTTTATTTCTTTACAAACTTTACTTTTCACTTGTTTTTGATCATTTTACTTTCATTTCCACTTCCTCTTTCCTTACTGCCTAATTAGCAGCTTTGTCTTTTTTTCTAAATTACCTATTATACCTAAATAAGCTGGAACCCGCATGAACACTATTTCCCTGCCCTGTGTTTCATATATTTCCTCATCTGATGAAAATGAACTGCTGCATATGACTATTCTTCTATCCACACCCTCCTCCAACCATCCTATTGCTAATTATATTGCACATAATTCCAGTGTATATTCTTGTATTATAGCCTGGAACCACTATTGCTGCTGCTGTTACTCCTGTAACCATCTGTGTATATGTACACAACATCTCTATAATTTTGCTCTACATAGTTGTAGAATTATTGTACCAGGTCTGATGAATTATTTCTTTCCTTAATACTGCACATATTTAAGTCTACATTTGTTTCTTGAAACATCCATTGTGGTATTGCTGTCCACTGAACTGTTGGACGGAAGTTTCTTTTACTTTTAGTTGAAATGGACAGAACATGAATCAGGTGTTGGCAGCTATTTTCTAAGTGGACTTAACGCGGACTACATCCACCAGATTACCTGTAGGAAGCCTACCAGTGATATCAAAAGGGGGTATAAATAACAGCTACCCCTTACTATCCTCATCTTTACCCTAAAGTTTATCCCATTTGTAATAGAGACAATTAAAAGAACAATATTTCCAGTCAGTGTTTGAGTATCCGTGGAGGTCTGTTTATCTTGTTCCTCCTAGATTTAAGGAGAAGCACTGAGCAGCTGAGGCTATTGTTGCAAGAGGACACGGAAGCCTGCTAAGAGCTGCTTCTTCATCAGATCCACTCCAGGTCTCCCGCTGCATACGTCAACCCTGTACTTCATTTTTTTTCAATTGCTGATTGTCATCAAAAATGATTGGAACACACTTGTCTTGAGAACTGAGATGTGGCATCACTGCACCAGACAGAATGTCCTGTAAAATTAAGAGCTGGAGCAGCTGAAGTTTGATGCAGAACCTAAAAAAGTGCTAAAATGGTGCCTTTATTGATGTTTCACAAATCAGAGAAAGGTTTCACAAATCACAAACCTGGATTTAAATATTCTGCAAACTCTTTAGAACAATCCAGTCCAGGTTTGAAGTGTTTATGTTTTGTAGTTTGTTATGTAGAGAAGATTAAATGTGCCGAATATAATGACATTTGAGTGGAATGGCCCTTCAGTCAATTTCAGCATCGTGCATTTTCCGGTTTCACCTGTACTGAGCATGCACATTCAGTTTTTGGTCAAATATAATGAGCTATTCGATTGGCCTGTGTGAATTTGATTGACAGATTAATCAGCCAATAGTGACCTGCACCATCAGAAGAGTCTCAAAATTCACTGCAGCGGATTCTCTAACGAATGCAGCGAGTTTCACAAATGAGAAACAGTTTCTAATCCACATTCAGCGATTCATGTGACCTGTGGATGTAGATTACAAGTGGAAGTAAAAGTTATATCTCTGAACCAGAATGTGTGCATTTGTGAAACAAGTTGTGTGCATTTCCGAATTGGTATTACAAGTTTGCATAAAAAATATATTTGTGAAACAGAACATGTGCATTTCTGAATCCGAAATACAACTGTGAACCAGAGCATGTTTTGAAAAATCCAGAGACCTCCTTGTGTAAATACACACATGAAGAACAGTGGTGCACCATGTGTGGACATCATGTAATTCCTAAAAGGATTAAAATAGGGAAAATAGTGACAAGTTTACTAATCAAACCCAATGCCATACGGCCCAAAGTAATTATCAATGAATTAATTACCAATATCTGCACATAACCCCATTAATAACCAGCTGACTGATGCAATTGTGGAATTTAAAAGTTTATATGAAGCATTAAACTCCCAACATTACACTGAGACTGTACCTGTGAAATGTTTAATTACCTCTGTATAACTTTGAACGTTTCTGCATAAGCATCTGCAGTCTTTCCAGTTCTGGAAGCTTTCTGTCTAAATAATGTCCGACGATGACTGAGGCGATCAAGCTCAGTTAGTTCGGTTAGTTGGTTATCCGTTGCATGTACCTGCATTGAGGAAAGGACAGTAACAGTAATTATTTATTTCATGATGAATGAAATTAGGCAATGCTACATACAATGTGGCAGGCAGTAACAAATATAAACAGAAAAAATAAAAAAGTTACCTAAATTAATTATTAAATTTGTTTAGCAAGGATAAAAATAGAATAAAGCGTTTACTACTACTACCTCAGACAGCATATCAAGAGCCTTGAGCAAAGTTAGGCAGAAAGTTAATCTCTGCACACATCGGCTTTTTGATGTTGGGGTCTGAAAGTTTATTCTCAGGTTTTTTTCAACTTCCTTTCCCAGCATTTACAGCGACCTCCTGACATCCATCCCTCCTCATCTTGGTCGTGTAATTGCCCATTTTAAACTTGATGCTGTTCTTCCAACCTTTCCATCCATTCTCAGATCGAGCTTCTTTTGTCTGAAATGTGCATATGCAATCATCATGAAGGCCTGGCAGAGGGCTAATTTTAAAAAAGTGGCTGTGCTGCAGTCTGCAATGTTTAAATAAATGTTCTAGTGGTAAAAGCTGTACACACCTTACAGTGCCAAGTCATACTTGTTCCAACAATCTGAAAACACACAAAGAATATTATATTACAGGACACGTGTCATGATTTCAAACGATCATAATAAAGTGTACAGAAGTTCCGACGGAAGCACTCTTGAGAAACAAAAATTAATAGCTTTCTTGCTATGGCACACAGATTCAAAACAATACTTTGGAATTATTCTACAGAGTGACAAAGATAAGAAACAGTTGTTTTTATTCGATTTTAACACATTTTTAAATTTTTTATAAATTTTTACTGCTAATAAATATCATTTTTCTTCAATAGCTCCCAGATTATCAGTCACACTCACTTAATATCAGTCTTAAAATGTTTTTCTAGGTGGCACAGATGAGGCACACTTGTTTTTATTCCATTTTAACATTTGTTTTTATTTTTTTATTAATTTTTACTTTTAATAAATATCATATTTCTTCAATAGCTCCCAGATTATCAGACCCACTCACTTAAAATCAGTCTTAAAATGTTCTTCTAGGTGGCATAGAAGAGGCACACTTGTTTTTATCCAATTTTAACCTATTTGTTATTTTGTATTAATTTGTACTGTTAATAAATAACATATTTCTTCAATAGCTCCCAGGTTTTGTGACCCAATCAATTAAAATCAGTCTTAACATGTTCTAATAGATGGCACAAATGAGGAACACTTGTTTTTATTCAAGACTAACCTACTTTTTATTTTTAATTATATTTTACTCCACATATATGGCATATTTCTTCAATAGCTCCCAGAATATGTGACCCAATCAGTTAAAATCGGTTTTAAAATGTTCTTAAAGGTTGCACAGAGGAGGCACACTTGTTGTTATTCCATTTTAACAAATGTTTGATTTGTTATTAATTTTTACTGTTAATAAATATCATATTTCTTCAATAGCTCCCAGGTCTTGTAACCCCTTCACTTAAAATCAGTCTTAAAATGTTATAATAGATGGCACAGATAAGGCACACTTGTCTTATTCAATTTTAACACAATTTTTATTTTGTTATTAATTTTTACTGTTAATAAATATCATATTTCTTCAATAGCTTCCAGATTATCAGACCCACTCACTTAAAATCAATCTTAAAATGTTGTAATAGATGGCACAGATGACGCACACTTATTTTTCTTCCATTTTAATTTTTTATAAATTTCTACTTTTAATAAATATCATATTTCTTCAATAGCTCCCAGGTTTTGTGACCCAATCACATAAAATCAGTCTTAACATGTTCAAATAGATGGCACAAATGAGGCCCACTTGTTTTTATCCAATTTTAACCTTTTTGTTATTTTTATTAATTTTTACTGTTAATAAATATCATATTTCTTCAATAGCTCCCAGGTTTTTTTGACCCAATCACATACAATCAGTCTTAACATGTTCAAATAGATGGCACAAATGAGGCACAATTGTTTTTATCCAATTTTAACCTATTTGTTATTTTTATTAATTTTTACTGTTAATAAATATCATATTTCTTCAATAGCTCCCAGGTCTTATGAGCCACTGACGCAATACCATCAACTTATTCTTCCAGTCTCTTTACAAAGCTTTAAAAATTAACCTTAAGTCACGATGATAGAGTGAAAACCTTTAAAGTGACATGTAGTACAAATGGTAAACACTAGGTGCCGCTAAAATGACCAGAGAGAGAACTATAAAAATCTTGTCAGTATATGTTTGGTTGCTGCTAAAAATGAGTCGTTTCAAAAAAGGACAGAGCCTTAAAAACACAACTCTTTGGCAAAAAGCTGGAGGAGTACATGCCATTACACATTGTTTCATTTCTTTGGGTTTTAGTGAGGCAGTCATAACACCTAAACAGTGGATATCGGCTGTTCTTGGCCTTTTTAAAACCAATGAGAAAAATTATTTGAAATGGCTGAAGGTCATATGGTCCGCCGATCGACAAGGAATAAGGACAACGGTGCTTAATGCAGGTAACGTTAATTTTTATTTTGCTTGTGTGGGATTTATATATAGCCCCTAAAGTGACATTGAAAAATTTAAATTAAAATCAAAAAACCTGCACACTATACAGCGTCTTTTGCGCTCAATAACGTTTATTTTGGATATTATACTTCAAAGTCCCTTTAGAGGATCTGTATGTTTGTACATACATATAAAATCAAAACCTTACAATATTTCTCCACGGACATGTTCCTCCTTATGTTTACAAATCAATGAAAAGGGCAATTTTCATTGCTCCCCTACAACCAATGTGAGCAACAAAACAAATGAGGCAAAAAGAACTCATACCACTGAGAACTGGGATCAGTCACAAGACAAAACGGAAATCCATCCAGAACAGCCACAGTCTGAACAAAGGACAGAAAAAGATGACAGAATAGAAGATGGAAAAGTATTAATCAAACAATGCCCACAACAAATTAAGCCCTCAATAATTTGGGTCACAATGTGTCACTTCTCTGTTTCTTACTTAATAACATCAGTATCAGTTCATCACTGTAGAGGACGAGGTGATCAACCCTATTAGGTGTGAGCTAGTAATCCATTAGTTACGGTTTTTCAAAATACTTTTTTTTTACAAAGTGTACTTTTCACTTATACAAATAAATTACATGTGTGTAAATGTTGACATAGCTTTTTTCAAATTGTTCCCTACCTATAGGTAAACTTTGACAGCTATGAAGCCGTGCTATCTTTTGTGCTTGTGAACAACAACCACTGGAAGTTGCTGCTTTGTGGTTTTTGTTTTAATACATTTAATATGTATGTTCTGTTTTTTTAATAGAGCTGGACATATGGGAATACGTTTAAACAACATTGTTACCTGTTATGTTAACTTTTCTTTGTTTGTCTCTTTCAGTACATTAATACAAAAGCCAGATCAGTATTCCTAATGGATCCTGCACAACTCTCTTCAGAGCTGGAGGACTCCAAAAATGCAGCTTAAAGAATACGGTAAATTCCAGCTTTTAGACATGCCTGAAGGGATTTGAGAAATACAAGTATAACTCGTAAAATAATCACATAACTTGCACTACAAATCTATACAAATGATTAATTCATGATATGGCATAAGAGGGCATCAGTTATCATGAATGGAATTACTAACCTAATTTGCTCTTATAAAATCCATTTCATTCGTATTTCAGGGAATACTTTAAGATGAGAAGGACATGCCATGGAAAAACCGACTGGGTCGGGATCCAGTGGAGAGGGGGAGCTATGAGCCGCCCTGTTCAACAAGATGGAAGCAGCTGCGGAGTCATTGTTGTCAAAACATATGGAGGAGTTAATTTTTTTTGTTGCGCAAATATGGAAGGTGCAAAAGTGAAAGAAAAAATACTTTATTATCTAAGTGAAATGTAACTTACAATCAACTAACAGTTTGACTCTCTAGACTAAATGTATGTTCTAGATTTTAGTAAATCTTAATTCAACAGGCCACAATGTCTTTGCAATGACACCGTTGTCAGCATCTTCTTAATGTATTTTAAGTATGGCGTATATAATAACTGTCCACAAGTGAGATTTATGGTCTGTTGCATTATGATGCCATAAAAATCTGTGTCTTTCAAAGCAGTGTTGTCTTTTTAGATGGCGAAAGCACTGATGGAAGCCTTTCCACTTGTACCAGAGGTGGAATTCAACACAAGCAAAAAGGCAATGAAAGATGAAAAAAGGGCTTTGGCTCTTCAAATCCTAGAAGCATCAGGTATATAATACTTACCACATGAACTATTTTTATTTATTTATTTATAACTCATAATGTTTGGTTGCTTTCCTAATTTGATTATAGTGTTTGATGAACAGACTGATTTTAAGTGATTGGGTCACAAAACCTGGGAGCTATTGAAGAAATATGATATTTACTAACAGTAGAAATTAATAAAAAATCAAACATTTGTTAAAATGGAATAAAAACAAGTGTGCCTCATCCGTGCCACCTAAAAGAAGACTTTAAAACTGATTTTAAGTGATTGGGAATTATTCTGGGAACTATTGAAGAAATATGCCATATATGTACAGTAAAATATAATTAAAAATAAAAAGTAGGTTAGTCTCGAATAAAAACAAGTGTTCCTCATTTGTGCATTCTATTAGAACATGTTAAGACTGATTTTAAGTGATTGGGTCACAAAACCTGGGAGCTATTGAAGAAATATGATATTTATTAACAGTAGAAATTAATAAAAAATAACAAATAGGTTAAAATTGGATAAAAACAAGTGTGCCTCATTTGTGCCATCTATTAGAACATGTTAAGACTGATTTTAAGTGATTGGGTCACAAAACCTGGGAGCTATTGAAGAAATATGAAATTTAGTAACAGTAAAAATTAATACAAAATAACAAATAGGTTAAAATTGGATTAAAAAAAGTGTGCCTCTTCTATTCCACCTAGAAGACCATTTTAAGACTGGTTTAAAGTGATTGGGTCACATATTCTGGGAGCTATTGAAGAAATATGATATTTATTAACAGTAAATACTGTTAAAAAATTATTTAATCTGTTAAAAATTGAATAAAAACAAGTGTGCCTCATTTGTGCCTTCTATTAGAACATTTTAAGACTGATTTTAATTGATTGTGTCACAAGACCTGGGAGCTATTGAAGAAATATTATATTTATTAACAGTAAAAATTCATAAAAAAATCAAATATTTGTTAAAATGGAATAAAAACAAGTGTACCTCATCCGTGCCACCTAAAGGAACATTTTAAAACTGATTTTAAGTGATTGGGTCACATATTCTGGGAGCTATTGAAGAAATATGCCATATATGTACAGTAAAATATAATTAAAAATAAAAAGTAGGTAAGTCTCGAATAAAAACAAGTGTGCCTCATTTGTGCTATCAATTACAACATTTTAAGACTGATTTTAAGTGAGTGGGTCTGATAATCTGGGAGCTATTGAAGAAATATGATATTTCTTAAAAGTAAAAATTAATAAAAAAATAAAAACAAATGTTAAAATGGAATAAAAACAAGTGTACCTCATCTGTGCCACCTAGAACAACATTTTAAGACTGTTTTTTAGTGAGTGTGACTGATAATCTGGGAGCTATTGAAGAAAAATGATATTTATTAGGAGTAAAAATTTATAAAAAGATTTAAAAATGTGTTAAAATCGAATAAAAACAACTGTTTCTTATCTTTGTTACTCTGTAGAATAATTCCAAAGTATTGTTTTAACTCTGTGTGCCATAGCAAGAAAGCTATTAATTTTTGTTTCTCAAGAGTGCTTGCGTCGGAACTTTATTGACGGTCCCTAAATCAACAACCATGTTTCCGTGGAAGGAGGAACGGAAGAGCCGAAGCCGCAATCAGTCCGCTTGTATCGGCCCGCGCTGGAGGGAGACACCGCTAACTCTGCGGAGCTTGAATATCCAATATCCAACTTCAAACTAACTTCACCGCGGTAGTAAGATTCTGCTTTACCTCACAACACTGACACAGCTCCACCACAGATTTCTAGTTTTTATTGAGTCATAAATGATACCTAACTGTTCACCGCCAGTTTTCTTTAAAAAATACATCAGCCTGCCCATGTTTCCTATAGCTGGAAGAACGACTTCGCCTGTTAGCTTGCAAACCTAATGGTTAGCCGTTTTAAATTTCAAAACGCAACTCACTTTGTCTGTCTTAAAACACATTGAACCACCAGAAACCAACATTCATGCAAGTTTTACGTTGACTACTTACATTCACAACTGGGACACACAAAGCAGAACAGAGCAGAGTTGTGTGTTACCCTTTGACAAGTCTCCCGCTCTTATCCACCGTCCGCAGTGTTGCCAGATAGAGTAGAGGTTTTCCAGCCCACAAATCTGTTAAAAACCGCCACATCACACAAATACCCGCTCAATTAATATATTGTTATATTTACTGTGTGAACATGAACACACTTCAGTCAATTTAACACTACATGTCAAAACGCTAAAATCCAACAAAATCTGCGCAGAGTTGTTCTCCATGAACAACTCTGACCCAGCCACATATGCGGGTTTTATCTTTTCTTTTTTTTTTCTATCCTTGGCTTCAGCCCCGGACAACCTCTTCCTGGTTCTGGACCAACCAGGCGAGAGAGGACGGCTTGAACAACCACAGGAATCCAATGTAACCCTTCGGTCTAGCTCCTTCTTAGTGCTTCGGCGACTCTCCTTATATTTTCCCCACTTCTGCATCTTTCCACTAAATTTATCCACCTGCAGCTAAAACCAGCATAATTTGTGGCGCTACTATCTAAATTGTAAACGCCCTGGCAGATGACGTTGGCTAGTGATGGTAGATGAGGCGTCATGAAGCATTTCGACACACAGCAAAACTGTATTGATACTGTATCACTGAATACTGACACCTGCTGGATCCCTACAGGCAACGTAGATAGACTGACTTGATGAACCAGTGTATACAATCACATTTAACTCATTTTATGTTATTGTATATTATATATTGTATTATTTAATATCTTAAGTTAAATTTAAAATATGTGATATTGATACAGTCAATAAATAATGTGAACATGAACCATAAAGTGAAAATTTAAGTGAATGTGTTTGAAATGAGGATGCTTGTGGACTGGAGTTTTCCTTCACAAATTTTTATTCAAAAAAATAAGTTTTTCCATCGTTTTGAAATTAAGTCTGTTACTCTTTTTCGACTAAGAGTCAATTTTAACTGAATTTTGATTCAGAAAGATCAAGTA
>JAVLVB010000272.1:1026299-1044685 GCA_032876305.1 Orestias chungarensis
TGTGTGTGTGTGTGTGTGTGTGTGTGTGTGCCTGTGTGTGTGTGTGTGATATTTAATATATAAATATATATTTAATGCAATTAATTTATTCTTAATTTGTCCCTAAATTGATTTACTTATTATTTACTTTCAAAATAAAATAAATTCATGTTTGATCTATGAAGGTTTCAGTAACTCTGAGTTAAACATTTTAAGTAACAGGTACATGAAACGTAAAATATTCATATTATTCAAACATTTCAAGTTAAATCAACTCAAAAAGAAGGAAATTGCTACTGGCACTCAACATCTTTAAGTAAGTACAACTTTTAAGAAAGTTTTAAGTTCACACTACTTAATATAATTACTTATTTTTAACATTCGGGTTTACAGTGTACCATGTGACTGTTTGACTGACGCTTACTCATTACTGTCTGTTTAAAAAAAAAAAGAAGCTGGCTCTGCATGGTTCGCCCTGGTTAGACAACAACCCAGTGTGTGAGGCCTGTAACTGAAATCACACCTGTGAGGTGACAGACATTTGATAGGCTCGAGTGAATGACAGAGGGAGAGAGAGAAAAGTGGAGAGCAGAATTAGCAGGGACATTTCTTACTCTTAATTAAAAATACAGACCCTAGCTGTGGATCCTGTTGATGATGGGCTCCATCTGTTCAGGTCTGAACAACAAGAGGACAGTGACTGTGACTCCACAAGAAAAGCCCCCGGTACAGGTGGGGAGAAATATGTCTTGATTCCATATATAGTCTCTCAAATATCTTATTCTTCTTATCTTATTTAGAGGAGGTAAATATGTGGTGTCTATTTGGTAACTTTATCTGGAGCAAAAACAACTCCCAATTTACTGGTAGCATGAGCAGGCAGGAATAATTAGGACCTAACTTAGATGTAGAGATAACTGAAGTCACCAACAGAAGTTTAATTTATTATCAACCATCTTACAAAAATGTAAAAACTTAACCGATGGATGGTAGTTTCAAAATAAATCATATTGCCACAGGCTTACATGCTGCCATTTAAAAAATTGTAATGCAAGAAGGACAATGCAACATGCTATAAGTACACGGGGGAACACAACCTACAAACAGCTAATCAAAAGATAAGTGGAGACAGTTGGGGAGAGAGCAGGTAAAGGTAAATTATGAGTTAGGAAACAACTGAGAAGTAGAGGAGAAAGGAAAAGCAAAGGATAAACAAAGCAGAGAGACTTAAGGGGAAAGGCGTGAAAGTTTAGGGGACAAGCAAGAGGAGCCTAATTAAACAGATAAGAAAAAGCATTAAAGCATGAAAACTCACTTAATGGAACAAAGTAAAATACAAGATCAAAGTCAATGATAAAGAAATCTTCAAAACCCAAAAACACAAGGACCTCAAGTCCAAACACCTAAAGATCCAGACAAAAATTTGTTTTTTCAGGGACTTTCTGACACTCTGGGTGCACAGGGATTTTTCTTCCTCTCAATGTCTAAAAACTTTCATATTGAAATTTAATCCACTCAAAAGTTTTATTATGTGTGTTCAAGTACTCGTCTTTGGTCTATTTATGGAGAACTTTGATAATCATAGCAATGAATTGCCATTGAGTCAACTCCGTTTTTGCCCGGTAGTAGTTCATATACAGTAGTGTCCCACCATGCAGTTTTTTTTATGAAATAAAAGAAAAAAAAGTGAACTACAATGTATGTATATAGCACTGCTCACGTAAAAAAAAAAAAAAAAAAAATTCACAAATTTGTAAAGTGGTTATTGAAAGGTATACTTTTTTGTATATGTAAATTTATGTTTGTATCTTTATATATTTGTCAGGGGTTGTGTTTTATTATTTGTCGGGGCTGATGGTGTCACAGGAAGTGGTGATTCATTCTGTTACTGTTTATTAGCCAGTTTAGGCCTCCAGTCCATCCATCTATTGTGACCTTGGGCATGACACAACTGGCCTTGGGGTGCCAGTTGTACAACAGTAACACACAATCACTTCTGGCACTCTACCCCTGGGCAGATAAGGCTACAGTGTGGGCCATCAAAATCAGTATGTGTGTACAAACTAAGGTTGTGAAAAGTGCTTTGGAGTTGTCTGACCTAAAATGTACTAGACAAGTACAGGCCATTTACCATTTGTTAAAAAAAATTACTGGATGGTTTTAATATTAATTAAACAGATTTTCAGTAGGAAACGCTCATACCTACACTGTACAAAGCACTTGATGACTTCCAGATCTTAAGACTACAAGGGTTTTCAAAAGTTGTAACGGCCCTTTAAGTTTTCCATATTTTGTCGCATTGCAACTACAAACATAAATATATTTCAATTGAGTTTCGGTTTTATGTCAAAGATCTTCAAAAACATACATATAATTGTGAAGTATGGTGTGCAAAATTATTCAGCCCCCTTTAATCCAACAACAATTTCAACCAGTTGCCTTTAGAAGTTTCTTGCTGATTGCTAATGACTAAATACTGTAGAGTCCACCTATGTTTAATCTAATATAATACACATACAAATACAGCTGCTGTGTGATGGCCTCATAGGTGTGTTTATATAATATTCGGGTGGAAATAGGATCACAAAGCCCAGGGAACACACCAAATTATTAATGATTATTATACAATAAAATAAAATCAGTGACTGACTTCATGCATGTATGCAAAAAAGACAAAATAACACTTGACTAAAAAGACAAATGAAAAGAGAGAATAAAAGTACTTAACATAGACTGCAATAGAATGGTTGCAGATGAATAAGTAGCTTTGATTTAATTTTCTACCACACATTAAAGGTGAGCTAACCTAACAGCAGTGTGAAGATAAAGTATGCAGAGATTATGTTAAAATGTTTCGTAATATTAAAGCTCTTACTGAGACAATGAATTAATTATAAGGATGGGGTTTTTTAAGCACTGAAATGGGATGATCTAGACTGGATTAAAACTAGTGACCTGTAAATGCATTTATGATAAAAGCTCCTAACTCATCAGACAGAAATGTGCTCGAACTTCAGCTTCAGTGTGACTACCTGTACATGGACGCTGGATGTGTAGTTTGTCGATCAAGATCTTTGGATTAGTCTCTTCACAAAGCTCTGAATCAACTTGGGTTTTCATTTGTAATAGAGCTGGTTAGATAGGCATCTCAGAGCCCTAGATATTACCCAGTCATATTTATGGTTGAGACCTTTCCTGCTGTCAAGATGATGAGCGTAATGAAAATATGCGCCATTACTGGATACTTAATTTTGGCAGCTCTGAGGTTTTGTCATAACTCAAAAAGAATGGCTACAAAAAGACAAATGCAGAAACTCCAAAACAGGTATGTTGGCATTGCTGTGCATTAAATAACCATAAATAACAATGTTGTAAATCTGGAGTGATAAAAGTGTAATTACATAAAGCTTGTACTCAACTGCTAACTAAACAAGAAAATTTCTTTCTAATGTTAACTTACCCTCATGTCTTAAATAAAAATTTTTGAGGTTTTTCCATAATTTGAGTGTTTGCAAAGTCCCATTTCCACCTCTTTTTAAACTTAATTAAAGGACAACCTTTTTTGTAGATTGCTCAACACATAATGTGGAAGACCCAAAAGGACAAAATGTCTATTTCGGTTAATTCTATTTATTTAGTATAGTTCCGATCTACAACACATGTCATCTTAAGGCTTTTTGCAAAAATATTTTCATTCATATATGTTAATAAATCAGTTTAAACTTTTTACATTAAAGGACTCTGTAGATAGGGAAAGAATTTTCAATACTCATGTTGGTTTCCTCATTTTGTTTATGCAATAAACTATAATAATAAATTATGTTGTTAAACACTTGCAGCAAGAAAAATAGAAAAACAACCAGAATGCCCACCCTTTGTTGGCTGATCTAAATAAGTCAACTTCCCTGAATATAAAGACAAGGCTCCCAAACATGAAAATGTGACATCTTTCCTCTTGGTTCGTAGTGAGTCCCAGACAAAAGAGTTTAAATCTCTTGTCCTGTTTACAAGTGATGCTAGGGTAGGTGGGTTGAAAGAAAGGGGAGATACCAGCTTTGCTGCTGTCTGTGAGGTGAACAAGACCTAAGCCAAAAAACAACACTCTTGGTTTATTGGTTAAACTCCACACCTTAGACAAACGATGTAAATGGGACCAAAGGAGCAAGTTCCTTGATGCAAGCATAGGAGTATATTTATTTAGCGAATATGTTGCTGATGATTTCCAGAATGGCCACAGATTAAAACCTGTGAACAAGCAAAGACTTCATCCGATGATCACACAACCAAAACACCTATTTACCTGAGTGCCTAGCAACTGATAATCAAAAAGGTAAAGCTGCTTTAGATGAAAATCCACTGACGGTTGAATTAATACTTTAAATGGTTTGATGTGAGATATTGGACTCCCTGAATATTAATGGAATCACTTAATTTACAAAAAACACAGTATTGACTTCAGTAATTTCTCACAAGTGGTCATCTGTTGCAGTATGACCTCTGGCAGGGAATGAAACAGGATTGCTTCTCCATGAACAAGCTCATCTACTATTGTCAAGGAAATGAAAATGGATGAAAAATAGATTATTTTTATTATTATAGCAAAACAAAATCTCCATATAATTGAAAACAACACTGAATTTCTGACAATGTTTTGACATTGTTGTTTTATTAAATTGAAATTTGCTTTAAACATTCCACTTACACAGTGTTATGAAAACAGAAATTATGTATTTAAAAATGAATATTTTTCAAAAATAACCAGGACAAGTCAGGATAAAGAACAAGACCAAAAAACACAAGAGTAGAATCAGCCAGACAGATCTTTAAGTGAGACAAAAACAGGCTTCCAGAATCCAGAATAGGGCAAGTCTCCAGAGAAACAGAAGATACTGATGTTTCTACAGGGCAAGGTGTTAAAGGTGCATTTTTAAACTTCTCAAGGTTTGATAGAATATTGATGGAGTCATCCAGTAGTGGAAAGTAAATAATTTTACCATAAAATTTTTGCAAGAGGTGTCCTGGTATAATCCACTGCTAAAGAAAAAATAGTGATGATGCATGTTTGAAGGTTCGATGGCCCAGTTATACTACAAATTTGAAAATATTTAAGGAGTGTAAAAAAGTTATTAGGGCACTGACTGTGTGTGTCTGTGAATGCCTAAACACCAATGTTAGCATGTAAGCATGTGGATATTTTTGATCTAAACACATTCCCCCAATAGATTCTGATCATGTCACTAGAGCTGTAGCTGCCTGGTAATTTCTTCCCAATATTATAAAGAATCTTGGACAAAGCAGAGCATGATTATTAGCATTGTGAATATTGCATTTACAGCATATTTCTTGTATATTGCAACTGCATTGAGTAATTGAGCCTGTTGGGGGTGCCAAAAAAACAATTCACTGTATGATTGTTCCACTTCGCTGAATATGTGTGACTGTGATTTTCAGAAACATTACATCATCATTTTCTAAAGCCTTACACACACACACACACACACACACACAAACACACATATGCACACACACGCGCACGCACGCACACACACAGGCACACACACACACACCCTCTCTGTGGCCGCAAGTTTGATCAGATCTGGATTTTTCATTTGCATCTGTATGTAGCGTAATATTGTCTTCTTTTTAATTGGTTGGTGGGGAGATGACGAGAAAGATGAAGAGGCAGATCTGTCAGATACAGGATTCCATCACTCTTGGCAACCGTTACTGAGTTTCTACGGAAACACTAAAAAATGTTCTTTGCTTCTCTTTTGTCCTCCATCACTCTCATCTCGCTTCGTCTTTCTCACTTCCTCACTTCATCCCATCTTTTTTGCTGGTCGACCTTTCCGTTGTGTTGCCACGGCGATTCTTTGAGACTGCCGCAGTGTTGGAGCACAGAGTTGAACCGTTGGCTGCTGACAGAAGTCACCAGCTGATTGCCTTTATTTGCTGTAGTTTTTGCTTTTCTCCTTTTTACATTATTGCGTCCTTTCACCCAGCTTCCTCCTTATCAGGCAGAGGACATTGATTTGGATTGGCTGAGATTTTCAACTGACCTCACAGGAAGTTGGATCAAGTTGGAGGAACTCTAGTTTTCTGTTATTCGATCCATGTTGATGGTTTCTCCATTCTGTGGTCCTGGGGCACCTTAACCGGGACCAAACTCTGCTTTGTAAACATTTCTGCAAATACTTGCTGAGATGAGCAATGAGACGGAGGAGGCTCAGGCGGTGATGGAAACTGAGGAGGAGCAACAGGAGGATGGAATTTTTCAGGAGTTATTAAAGAAAAAAGAGGAGCAGGAACAGCAAGAGCTGGAGGAGGTACAGGAAAGAGAGGAACTGCAGCAGGGGGGGGAGGTTATCGGTGAGAATATTTCACTTATGGAACAGTCAACAGATCAAGATCAGATGCGAGAGGAGCAGCCAAGCCAGATAGGACAGCAGGTTGAGGAGATGCAGCAAGCCGAAGAGGAGGAGGAACAGCTGCAGGAGGAGGAGGTGCAGGGTGAGGAGATGTTACAGACTGAGCAACAGCAGCTTAAAGACCAGCAGTTGCAGAAAGAAGAGGAGAAACAAACTGAGGAAGTGCAAGACTTTGCTGACAATCTGGAGCAGAACCACAACAACCAGGTTCTGATCAGACTCAGAGGAATGTAAGTAAACAAATTCAGCTGACTGATGATAATGATGATGTCAGTGAGATAAAGATAGAAAAGTGCAGCCACCAGACATCTCCAGGTTGCATGGTTACCGTGGTGATGTTGGCACGAAGCGAAAATTGAAAAGGGGGCGAATGACAGAAAATTAGCATTGAATGTTGGGCGTGCGACATCCTCAAACAGGGACAACAGACAGGAAATGTGTGTGTTTATCTTTTTGTGTGTGTGTGTGTGTGCGTGTGCGTGTGCGTGTGTGTGTGCATTATTGTGTGTGTATGTTCAGGATTCAGGTTTGTGAAAATGATTTTTTTTACTGTGTACCCTTAACGTCACACCATGAGACCACATATGTGCTTGTTTGAGGGTACACCAGCAGATGTTGTTGTAAAAAACAGCCATTCTTGTTCTCTATTGTTGCCATGGCAATGGCAGCGCGTTGCGATGCAGCAAAGTCTCTGCAAAGATTGACACATCAGCAGCAAGACGGAAGGGAAAGATATGCAAATGAAGGCAGGACACAAAAATAAAGACTGTTTGAGTCTTCCTGTTGCTTCAGACCTAATGGTGAAGATTGTTTACTTACAGCCTTTAGCTGCATTCATGGCTACTATATGTTAAGGTATAGTTCATATAGAATTTCTGTTATCCTTTATCCTTACTGAGCCGTATGATGATAGATGGATAGAGGGGTAGAGGACGACCTATGTCCTCCTAGGCTAACACAAAGTAGTCCATGTACAGGTAACCAGTCCAACGCTACACTTCGATGCCCAACCACTGGGGCAAATAAGAGAGTACAGTTTTGACGTCTAATGTGTTAACTACAGCAGTCAAATCTAAAAGGAAAAGAATAACACATTCCACTCAATCGTGATCAAAAAATATATCATTAAACTTTTAAAAATGCTGTGTTGGGATTGTGTACAATTTTAAAACTAGACTAGCTCCACAAAGAAAGCCATCAACTGACCACTTTCCTTATTTTTTAAAATGAAGGTTTTTTTTTTTAGAAATTAGTCTATAAGTAGCAGGAACTGCACAATCTAAGGAAGGTATTGTAATCCGGATGTTAACAACAGTAAGTTTAAATTTATTGCAGACCTCTGGATAAACTGCAAAACTTAACCAACAGCATGACGAAATCTCTACAAGTGGTATTCCTTGATAGAAAATTAAGAGAAAACAACATCATGTTCACAAGGTAATGTAAAACTGTTTGATTTCACCTGCGAGAATTAATAGCAGAGCAGGAAACAGACACATGTCAGTATTTGAAGTAGCGGACTTAGGTAATCCTATTTTATCTATAAAAAAATAAAATAACATGTTTACAATTAAAATTAATACCATTTTCACATAAATCACACAATTTTTTAAGCAGTACTTTAATATTTGAAAATATACAGCAGGTCCAGCAGCTGGTGTCCCGGTGCAGCAAAAACCACCTACTGCTAAACGCAGACAAGTCTGTTGAGATGATGGTGGATTTCACTGTAACTCCCTCCTACATCAATGATGCTGCAGCTTCTACAGTGGAGTAGCACATGTTCCTGGGCACCACCATATCCAGGGACCTGAAGTGTTCAAGGAACACTATCTCCATCACCAAGAAATCTAAGCAAAGAATTTTCTTCCTGAGACAGTTAGAGAAATGTTACCTCACTGCAGACCCCTCCAGTTCTACACAGCGATCATCGAGTCCATCCTAACCTATCCTATAAAAATCTGGTTTGGCTCCACCACACAAGAATGAGCCAAACTCCAGCGTGTTATCAAGTAAGCAGAGAGGATCATTGGTTGTAACCTGCCATCGCCTCTGGAGATCTACACCAGCAGGCTGAGGAAGCATACTGGCAATATCACAACGGACCCCTCACATTCTGGACATCACCTCTTTCCAAGTCTCCCATTTGGTAAAAGGCTTCAAACTATAAAACCAGCACAACCCGACATGCAAACAGGTTCTTTCCCAGAGCGGTAACATTCCTCAACCACAGCAGAATCCTCTGAATCAGATTTACAATTTAGCACGGATCATCTCCTACTCTTCATAAGCAATATTTATGGCAGGAAATGGAGGTTTGGCAGGTAGTGTGTGTTGTCCTTCTTGTTGTCTCTCCAGGAACCCACGCATGCACATGGAGAACATGCAAACTCCTTGCAGAAAGACCCAAGACCCAAGGTGGAATCGAACCCAGAGTGTTGGCACCTCTGGTGCTGTCAGCTCCTGGGTGCCCAGGTGCTGCCAATGTTCCTAATGAGCTGTGGAGGATAAAGCGAGGGGCTCTGCAGTTACTCAGTGCCTGAGAGTTACCCTCGATGGTACAACCAAGCCCTCCAGTGTTTCTTGATGCCTTTTTTATTGTTTACATTCTCATTGAGTTTTCCTCCTTGTGTCCCTTGTAAACCTTCTCGTGTCTGCTACATGTACTCATTCTCTAGCAAACCTCTTCATGACAAGTCCTCCAGGGATTATCAACTGCAAACCCTCCTTAAGAAACAAACCAAAGATCAATCATCATTTAACTACATCTGCTCCACTTACATCCTCTACTGCTTGTCCATACTAATGCCACACGTACAGCCTCCTCTCAACCAAAAACGCCCTCTGGACCTCAGCCACCGGATAACACCACAACCAACCACAATCCATCCCTCCTGATCCAATCATCTTTCCTCCAAGTAAGAGCAAATCCACACACAATAACTACCCACCTAGAGCAAACTCACCTGTTGTCTCCCCTCAGGGCTCCCGGTTTCCCGTGTCACAAATTCCTCCTTGCCAGTTCCCAAGAAGATTCCCTCAAACATGTTTCACATATTCACTGCATATCCAATTAACACAAAAAACCACCTTTACCTGATTCGTGGTCTCATGAGTTGGTTTTCTGTTGTGTGTCAGTCAAGCTAGTAAAACCATGAAAATTTAATATAAACCTAACTCCATACAATAATATCCATATTACATTTTTATTAGGGAACCCCAAGATCCTCTATCAGGGTGCCATAAATTTGGTTATATACTGAACAAACTATCTTCACTGTTTTAAAGAACCTTTAAGAGGGCAAACCTTATGCACAAGGTGGCATATACAGTGAAAGCTTAGACTTGGAGAAGGCGTTTGACCATGATCCTTGGGAAATCCTGTGGGGGGTATTTTTTGAAGGTACCGGCCACTTTGATATGGGTTATTATGTCCCTGTGTGACTGGTGTCAGAGCTTGGTCCGCACTGTTCATGAGAGATCTTGTCACAGATTCTATTCTTAACTTCCATGGATAGAATGTCTAGGTGAAGCCGAGGTGTTAAGGAGATCATTATGCTGGCGTTAGGATTGTGTCTCTGCTTTTTTGCAGAGGATGTGGTCATTTTGCCTTAATCAGATTGTGATCTATAGCTCCTACTGGAGCAGTTCGCAGCTGAGTGTGAAGCTGCCGGGATAAGATCAGCCCCTCTATATCTGAGGCCATGGTTTTGACCTGGAAAAGGGTGGAGTTCCTTCTCCAGGTCAGGGGGGAGGTCTTGTGTCAAGTGAAGGAGGTAAAGTATCTAGGGGTCTCGAAATAGCATGGTCTAGCTATGGTCATTAGGTCTGGGTTGTAACCAAATGAATGAGACCACAGATACAAACGGCAAAAATGAGTTTTCTCAGCTGTGTCTGGCCTTTACCTCTGAGATAGGGTAAGAAGGTCAGTCAAACAGGAGGGACTGCTGTTTCTACACGTTGAGCCAGCCAAGGGGGCCTCGGGTGTCTTATCCGGAGGCCTCCTGGATGCCTCCCAATGAGAGGAGGCCCAGGGGAAGAGTGCAAGCTGGAGCGACAACATTTCTCAGAGATTCTCCAAGAGGAGCTGGCCTGAGTGGCTGGGGAGAGGGAAGTCTGGGTCTCCCTGCTGAGGATGCTGCCCCGCAACCTGACCTGAGATAAGTGGAAGAAAATAGATGGACAGACAACAAAATGTAGTTTTACCATTTGAACCTCAGATAGAGAAGCTTGAAGAGGAAAACGTTCACAGAAACATTAAGGAGCGGACCAAAAAGCAGAGACGGCAGTTTATGGAGGTGACATTTATTGTGGTGAAGAACACAGCAACCGGGAAGTACAAACTGAACACAGCGACCAGATAATTGCGATGTTTCTTGTTTGCAGCTACAGGGCCGGACTGGGACATCTTTTCAGGCCAGGAGACAGTCATGTAACCAGGCCACCCTGGGCTTGCCATGCATGCATGTTCCCACAAATACAAGTTCACACTCACACCTTAAAGCATGGGCACAAGCAAAACACATTTGTGTGCGTGCGCACACACACTTATATCAAATTCCAAACTGCTTTAATGTCTGAGTTTTTAATATACAGTAACTTTACTGCTGTTAATGCAATAGTACTAAGATAATAAAGATTTTACATATAAAAAGTGCCTAGGTTAGAGCTTTACACAGTCATTCATTCATCCGTTTTCTGTACACCCTTGTCCCTATTGGGATAGAGCCCTCTTGCTGCATGGCAACAGTGTTACCCACTGCGCCACTGGGCAGCTTTTACATAGTCATATCATGTAAAAAATCAACTGCCTCAGAGGCACATCATCATCCTGGGAATACTAATGAGCCCCAATTTACAGTAAATCCAAGGTTGGAATACACAAACGTTCCTCTTTGATCTGGGATACATAACAGCAAATCAGCAACAGACAGGAATATTTAACAGCACAATCACTTAATAGAATAACACCATATTGCCAAGAAAGCTATTATTACAGTTGAGAGCCATTTATGTCAATGGTAGCATCTGGTGGTGTTCATAGGTTGTTGCTTTACTGTAAAATTGGTTTTCTACCTTCTTCCAAATGCTCTACTTCTCCTGGAGTACTAGCAGGAATAGTGTAATCACCATCACCATATTTGAATAGCAAACATATACTCACAGTTTTCCCATAAACTGTAGTTCATACAGTAAGATAATGTAGGCTGTATCACTGATTTGGCCTTGTACTCATATTCATGATACTGATAAGATTATATCCCATTTACTGGACAAATGAATAATAAAAAAAATAAAATAATAAAAATAAAGTGGCTTGTAAATCAGTGATTTTAACATCCTAATCTTAATTTAAAGGTTATACCAATATAGGCTCCCTCTTTACACTGTAGACTGAATGTGTGTCATGCTTTTCTGGTATCTGACCCACCTAAACAGAGTAGGTCAGGAGTAGTAATAATAACAAAGTTTATTGTTAAATGTGGATGTGTCTTGAGGCAGGAAGCAATGGTCAGAAGGGATATCCAGGAAACAGAGAGCGACGTGGGAAACTGGAGACTTCTGGAGGTGAGACGGAGAAGGTGAGTAGATGAAAACAGTGCGGAGATGATTTGAGATGAAGCTTATTGTTGTTGATTAGTGTTGACGCCAGGGAGGGGTGAGTGGAGAGACTTTCCAGAAGAGTTCTATGTGGTTGTTGTCCAGAGGGGCGTAAGGCAGATGGTGAATGGCTTGAGCGGGCAGATCGAGCTGAGTCTTGAGTGCAGGAACCAGAGTGGTGAGAATCCAGCAGATCTTGAACGGAACAGGTATGAGCACAAGTGAGACTGAACCTGAAGAGTTGAGCACAAAAAGGGATTACTGGTGGCACGGGTGGAACAAAGTGAAACATAACTACAAGAACTTCTAGTGACTAGAGATCTGGCGCTGAGAACAGGTAACATTTACCAGGAGTAACAAACACTCAAGGGACGAGTAGCTGGATCAATGCTCCTTATAAACAGCTCAACTCAATCAGCCCAAATGCAGATCACCTGGAGAAGAGCCCAGGTGAAGAGCTGCTCCAGCCGATGATGAAGGTGCTAGAAAGTACCACTATGACAATGTGTGCAGCCGTAAGTTGCTTTGGGGGTCTCTCTTTAAACACAAAATGTTGGTACAAATATATTATTAAACTTAAGAAAATGTATTTAACCTTAAAATAATATATTTGTGTTATTTTAAGGGGGGGATAAATAAATGTGTTACTCCGTCCAGTGCCTTTCTCTTTTTGTCTCTCTCCCTCTTTGCTCCTGTTACCCCGTCGGGAGACCCGAGTCGCTTCTCTTCACTTCACTTCTTGCTCCGCTCGCAGAGGCCACGCCTCCTCCTTCAAACCTGTGTGGATCTTCATCAAAATAAACCAATCGTCTTTCCCTCCTCACTTGCTGCTGGCGGGAGTGCCTCTGAATGGCTTGTCCCAGCGCTGGCCTGTCTATCTGATAGTCGCACCGCCAGCAGACTTTTTTTGTTTTTTTAAAGAGAGACGCAGGCCAGCAGGCAAATATTAGGCCAACGCTTCAGGAATACTCCCGGTTCTCCCTATGGCGGGGAGCGGTGATGTTCGGCAGGATGGGGGTGAGATCCGGTAACGGGAGACAGCGGGGACGGTGATGTTCGGCAGGACAGCAAGGACAGGGGGACAGCGGGGAATGGCCGGAAGCACGGAGCGCACGGCGACGTGGGAGACCGGTGACCACTGAGGTGGAGGACAGGTGAGTAGTTGTAATGTTGAGAGAAGGATAATATTGGACTGATCTTACTTGATGGTTGATGCCAGGGGGAAAGACTGAGAGGTGAGTTCCAATCCAGCGGTGGGAAGCGGAGAAGTTGTCCAGGGGGGTGTTCACGCCGGATGGAGTGATGCTGGTGCGGGCAGATCGAGCCAAGCCAAGAGGAGCAGAGAGACCAGATGGATGAAAGGAACCGGAGAGAGATCTTGTGGGGAAGGAGCACGGGAGATGACGGGAACCTGAGGTGAGCACAATCTTGTTAGGAGCGTGGGGAAAATGGAGCAGCAAAGTAACAAACAAAATGATAAAAACTAGAAAACTACTGGAGACATAACTAGAGCACAAGAGAACTACAAAAATGCGTGAAACACTAGAAATATAATAAACACTAGAGAAGGCGCTGAGACAAGGTTTACCAGGAGTAACAAACACTCAGGCGTCGAGTAGCTGGTCCACCACTCCTCTTATAGCAGGCCCAGCTCATCAACGCCAACAGGATGCACCTGGGGTGGCAAATGCTCCAGTACAGGGTGAGCACGGGTGACCCCCTGTGGACAACTGGAGAGGTGCTTAAAGGAACTCACTCTGACACTTTCCTGACTGAGTTTGACCTTACTCAGGAACAGAATTTCTGGAGAGGTGCTCCTCTTACGCTGCAACACTGATCAGCATGAGCTGCACCTGTGTTGAAGCACCCACCTTAACAAACAACCACAGTAGCCCTCTGGTGGATGACCTGGGAAATGCATGCAAACAGAACCAAACCACAACCCTATTTCCTGACAATATCCTGATCAAAAATAAAAACAAAGTTCTTTACTTTATTATCAGGGGCCAACTAGATGCATATTAAGGGATTGACTAAGCAGTTTCTTTGGTCCAAAGATAAGATATTCTGTCTTTTCAGATTTCAAAAAGTTTTGTAATCCACATATATTTTGAAAAGAGACAGAGAAGACAGCCTAACTCGGTTGGGGGAAGAACTCAGAGATGCAATCTGCTGGGTTTCCTTAGATTGGAAACTTTTTTTTTTTTATTGATTTTTATGATGTATCTATGATTTGAAAATATTTTCTTGTAAAGTGCTTTGAGACAAGATCTGTTGTAAATTGGTGGTATATAAAGAAACTGATTCTTGATTCCTTCTTAAATAAGGTTGTAAATAACACTTATATTTATTTCAGTGAAGCCTTTTTGCTTCCTGTTTCCTAAACACCAGATTTGTAAAAAATTACCATCAATATTTGCCCTGTCAACAGTTTACCCAATATTCATAAATCAGTAACTCCATTTTCTCTTCATAATGGTCTCCTCTATTATTATTTGGTTATTTCTGTAAATGTTCCCTTGATCCTTTCAAAGTGTTCAAGCTTTTCTAGGAGAACATTTCGAGACATGCCTGTAATATAAATATACTAAAGTATTTACATTTTTCAGGATTTATGGATAAATATAGTTGAGTATCATCAGCATAACAGTAGAAATTAGCACCATACTATTTGATAATTTTACCAAAATATATAGTAAATAGAATTTGGCCAATTATGAAACCTTTTGGTACTCCACAAGTAACCCTACAATGTGAAGATTTGTCATTTAGATGAACAAACTAGAATCTATCAGACAAATACAATTTAAACCAGCCTAGTGCTGTTCCCTTGATCCCTACAATGTGTTCGAGCCATTCCAATAAAGATATTGTTATCAACTGAGTTTAAAAGCAGCACTGAAATCTAACAGAACTAGAATAGACACAAGTTAATTGTATGAGGCCATGAAAATATCATTGGGGACTTTAAGGAGAGCTGTCCCAGTGCTAACATTAGCTCTGAAACCTGAAACCTTCACACAGGAAATTCTTCCTCAGATGCTCACTCACATTAGCAATAATTTTGTTTTATTTTAAGGGGGCTACGTTGTATAGTGCATTACACCAGTGTTTTTCAACCAGTGTGCCACGGCACACTAGTATGCCGTGGGTGATCGTCAAGTGTTCCGTGGAAATTATCTTGGTGAAATTGGATAATTGTTGAGTATTTTTGAAGTGGAATTTGAAATAAGAGATATAAAATATGATAAAAAGTACATATTTATTTGATTCATAATAAAGACACTTTGATAAAAATTACTATAAATTTAATATATGATAGAGTATCATTTCTTTAAATTTTTGGTTGGTGGTGTGCTTCGTAATTCTCTCAATGAAAACACTGTACCTTGGCTCAAAAAAGGTTGAAAAACACTGCATTAAACGATGAGGACGTAACACTTAAGAAGAGCTTGAATTTGTTTAGGGTATGAGATTAAATTGCTGCCCATTGTGTTTCTCTGGTATACTGAAGATATTAAAAATGGAATGGATTCTTTAAAGGTTGTAACAGTCTGATAGACATCTACTATAATGAAATTTTCTTTCAGATATTTAGTAATCAGTAAAAATCGCTGCTACTTTCCTAGTCAACTTGAATGTCAAAATCTCCCACTACACTAATTCAGATAAAAAATCTGAAATCTAGTCTACAAATTTAGAGTAATGACCCGGAGGACGATAGAAAACAACAAACAGAAGTGGTTTAATTCTTTTAGAGGTTGGATGTGGAAGACTAAGGGTTAAATGTTCAAAGGGACTATAGCTATTAGTAGGCCTGGGATTAATTAATAAATCTTATTGAGAAATGGTTCCTAATCCTCCAAACAAGTGCATTACATTCATAATTGTAGAAGTATGTTGGTGACAAAATGATCTGATTAAAATTTGCTGTTGCAGTGAAGCAGAATAAACAAGAAATAAGGTAGACCTAAATTTGGGGGGACGAAACAAGCATGAAAGAAGGTACCCTGCTCAAATGAGAGCAATGCTGAACGTGTTGGCTTACATACAAAACACATTGTATGGTTGAAAACTAGCATGGCATAACATCCAGAAACACCAAACCCATTGTGAAACTTTGTTAAAGCAGGATCATGCTGTGGGGATGAAAGAAACAGCCAGCTGGGTTGGAGCTAACTACAGGTAAATCTGGGAAGAAAACAAGACTGGAGCATTGGGGTGGTTATAGAAAATTGTCCTGTGGTGCATAGCACATGAGCTCCTCTAATTTTGTCTCTTAACTGCTTAGGCTGCTTTTGCACTCTAACGATGTCCTTCGTCTCTAACAAATGAGTAGCGGTCAACAAATCACATAGAATTTTTTTTCTTGCAAAAATATGTTATTTTGTCGTAATTCCTCAAATATTTTAAAAAAGCTGTTTTGGATCGTAATGCTGTGGGGATGAAGTACTACTGTTGCAATCAGCTTTGTAGCAAACCTTTTTATGTTTCAACGTTTTCTCTAAACAACCATCTCTAACACTTTAATTAAGCAATTCCTTCATCCATCCACCTTCTTCTTTACTCCACTTGTTCACTAACAGTTCTTTGGGATAGTTGACCCGAGGTAATTAAATTCGTCCAATTTAACTAGCTAAGCCCCTTGAAGTTTTTCCTCTTAAAGCTCTAAGTCAGTTACATACTTACAGTCTTGCTTTAGCTGACTTTTATTTTACTTCTGTTTTAGGATTGCTGTAATAGTTTGGGATTTATATGTTGAGGTTTTCACCTTGTGGGTTATTAATGTAATGACAGTTGCTGTGTTACTTTTGGTTGGCCCACAATTATTTATCTGTTTTTGAGCCAAGCGGCACCTGTAGTTTTGAGTTGTTGTTTTCCGGCAGTAAAAAAGTGTGCTGAAGCTACTCCGGGCTGATTATTTTTCTCCTGCAAATATACTAAAAATGGGGATGAGGATACTAAATACACCCCTGCGTAAATGAACTGTGAGTTCCCGTGCACTGGTCGCACCTACTGGAGATATGGGAGTTTTCCTTGTTTTTCGTGGAGGAACCGGACACAAGTTTGACGAGCGGTTAGCATGGCTGCGCAGATCGGACGTGCGGATGAATACAATGAAACGAAAGAGGATTTCGAGTCGTATCTGGAACGTCTGGAGCAGTGGATGTTGGCAAATGAAATACGAGACAAAAAGAAGATGTGTGTGTGTTTCTCTCAGTGATCGGAGCGGATGGTTACAAACTACAGAAGAACCTGGTGTCGCAGACAGTGCCAAGCACCTTGCAGTATCCCGAGCTGGTGAGAGTGCTGAGCATGCATTACAAACCCACACCGATCGTCATCGTGGAAGGGTTTCGTTTTCAGAAGCGTAACCAGAAAGAGGGGGAGACTGTTTCAGGTTATGTGGTTGCTTTGAGTCAGCTGGCAGATATGTGTGATTTTGGACAGTACCGGGATGACGCGCTTAGAGATCGCTTTGTGAGTGGACTCCGTGCAGCGATGGTTGCTGTCTGAAAAAGATCTGACTTTCCCGAAGACTTCTGAGATCGCAGTCGCAATGGAACTTGCATCAAATAAATCAATGGAGTTTTCTGGACACAGAAAGCCTCACCAGGTAAATGTCCTGTCAAGTGCCAATGTCTTTTCTGAGAGGGGGAGAAAAGGACTGTTTAGATGAGAAAACAATAATAAAGCACAAAGCAAAAGCCAAAAGGGAGTAAAAAGTGATTTCGGGGCCCAACAGACATGTTACAGATGTGGGGGAAGACACTCAGCACGTGACTGCAGATTTAAAAATGAAAAATGTCATAATTGCTCCAAAATTTGACACATAGCCCATGCCTATCGGAAGGGAAAAGCCACTTCTCAGACTCAGTATGTTGAAGCTGAAGGAAATGCATCCAGAAGGGATGAAGAGACTGAACTTTTTTGTGTGTGTGCAGTGTATTCCACCTCAAACTATGAAAAGGGGTACACAGTTGATGTTGCACTGGACGAAAAGAGCACAACAGCTACTGGATACAAGGTCAGCTGTTTCAGTGGTATCTGAGGACTTCTACCAGAAAAGTCTGAACCATGTCCCTTTAAAACCAGCCCCCAGGTTAAAGCTTACATCATATTCAGGCCAAAGCATTGCTGTTCGGGGATAAATTATGGCACCAGTACAGTATGAGACACAAAAAGTCACTGTGAAGGGAAGCAGACCAGCCCTGATTGGTCAAAACTGGCTAAAGGAATTTCACTTGAATTGGAAACAGATTTTTACAGTAAACAGAGTGCTAATGCAGGCAGAGTGGGCCCCTGGAGTCAACGAGGTGTTACAGCGCCACCAGGCAGTGTTCTCTGAGAACCAAGGAATCAAGGAATCAAGGAATC
>JAVLVB010000272.1:1044785-1126683 GCA_032876305.1 Orestias chungarensis
GATAGTCATTCAGACCTGTCGCTGCGGAGCTCTTTGGGACCGGGATGATGGTGGCGGTCTTCATGCAGGTGGGGACAGCTGCCTGGCTGAGGGAGGCGTTGAAGATGTCCGCCAGCACGTCTGAGAGCTGGTCCGCGCACTCTCTCAGCACCCGTCCGGGGATGTTGTCTGGGCCAGCAGCTTTCCGGGGGTTGATCCTTCTTAGTGTCCTCCTTACTTCTGCTGGAGTCACACTGATGGGCTCTTCTCCTGGTGAAGTTGTTATTCCGGTGCTGGGGAGGGTGTCACGGTTGTCAAACCGGGCGTAGAATTGGATGAGAGCCTCAGGCAGGGAGGGGTCTTTGGGGCATTGTGCAGTTTTAGGTTTATAGTCTGTCATGCACTTGATGCCCTTCCACATGCTCTGTGGATCCTGGGAGGAAAAGTGTCCCTGGATTTTCTGAGCATATGCAACTTTTGCCCTTTTAACTCCTGCAGTCAGCTCTCTTCTTGCCCTCCTGAGCTGTGAGTCACCAGACCTAAACACAGCATCCTTGGCTTTCAGCAGAGAACGTGCCTCTGCATTCAGCCAGGGTTTCTGGTTCGGGTAGCAAGTCACAGTCTTGGTGGTGGTGACATCCTCCACACACTTGCTGATGTACCCCAGAACAGCAGATGTATAGTCCTCCAGGTCCAGCTCCCCCTCACATTCAGCAGCCTCCCTGAAGACCTGCCAGTCTGTGCAGCCGAAGCAGTCCTGCAGCACGGCGTCGGCGTCACTGGGCCACACAGTGATGGTCCTCTGTGTGGGACTGGAGCGTCGCAGCAAGGGATGGTAAGCAGGCACCAGCATGACGGAGATGTGATCTGAGAGCCCGAAGTGGGGGCGGGGGAATGCTCTGTATGCGTCTTTTACGTTGGTGTAAACACGGTCCAGCGTGTTATTTCCACCTGTTGGAATGTTCACATGCTGCTTAAACTTCGGCAGGCAGTTCTTCAGTTCTACGTGGTTAAAATCCCCCGCTACCACGTAGAAAGCCTCTGGGTGCTTGTTCTGAAGTGAGCTGATGTTGTCATGGAGCTCCTTCAGCTTGATGTTAGCATTAGCATCTGGCGCTATGTAAACAGCAACAACGAACACAGCCGTAAACTCCCGAGGAAGATAGTGAGGTCTGCACTTCACAGTCAGCTGTTCTGTCGCCTCGGAGCAGAGGCTGTGTTCCAACACGCAGTTTGTGCACCAACCTTTGTTGATATAGACGCATAGTCCGCCCCCGCGGGCTTTCCCGGAGAGCTGGTTGCGGTCCGCACGGAAGAGCTGCCGGCCGGCGAGTTTGAAGGCTGAGTCCGGCATGGTGTCGTTCAGCCAGGTTTCTGTGAGACAAATCACCGCGCAGTTCCTCATGTCCTCAAAAGCACTGATCCTCAGCCGTTGCAGGTCCAGCTTGTTGTCCAAAGAGCGGACGTTGGACAGGAAAAGTGACGGAATCGGGGGTCGGTTAGCATTGGCCGTTAGCCTGGCTAGCACTCCGCCGGGCTTCCCCCTCTTCTCTCGCCGCTTGCATCGCCTCCGCCGGCCCTTTGTCTGCAGCGCTCTGCTCCCCCACGCCGAAGTTCGGAGGAGCTGTAGTCTGCCCAGTTTTGCTTGGATGTTATTTTCTAAGTTTTTGCTGACCAAACTGACCTTAAACCTACAAAATTCAGTCCTACCATTACTCATACGCATGAGGCGCATAAGTTTGGGCTCGGAACCGACCTAAAAACTACTTAAATCAGGGTGTTCACTAGGAGCGTGAGAAGGCGCTGCACTACTGCGCGCCGCCATCTTCAGGTCTTGGTGAGAACCAAGGCTGCATAAAAGGGTTCAACCCCGAAATCCGCATTAAACCAGGCACCACACCAATTCTCTGCAAAGCTCGTCCTGTTCCTTACTCATTAAAAGAAGCAGTAGAAAATGAGCTGAACCAATTGGAGAAATTAAAGTCATCTTAAAGATTGTAAAAAGTGAATGGGCCTCTCCGAATGTTACCGTGCCAAAAGCAGATAAAGCAATCAGGATCTGCGGCGACTACAAGGTTAGTATCAATCAGTGCATTGAAGAGCAGACATACCCATTACCCAACACAGAAGATTTGTTTGCTACCTTAGCAGGAGGAACATCATTTGGTAAGCTTGATCTTTCGCATGCCTACCAGCAGCTGCTGTTAGATGATTAGCCAGAGAACTTTTTGACGATAAACACGCATAAGGGGCTGTACAAGTTTCATCGTCTCAGTTATGGTGTTTCCAGCACGCCTACCATTTTTCAGTCTGTCATGGACCAGATGTTGTAAGAGCTGGATCGTGTGACATGTTTTTTGGATGATATTCTCATCCCTGCCTCATCTGAGGAGATGCACTTAAAAACCCTGGATGAAGTTCTCACACGTTTGGAGAAGCATGGTGTTCGAGTGAAGCTGTTGAAATGTCAGTTTTTTCAAAGCAGTGTGGAGTACCTGGGACATCGCATTGACCAGGATGGCCCGCATCCTACGGAGGAAAAGATTGCAGCCATAAGGAAGGCCCCAGAGCCAATAAATGTCACCGAGCTGAAGTCCTTCTTAGGTCTTCTTAATTATTACAGCCGTTTCCTGCAAAACTCCTCCACCATCCTTCACCTACTACACAACCTGCTGAGAAAAGAAGCAAGGTGGGTTTGGACTTCTGAGTGTGCTAAGGCTTTTGAGGGTGCAAGGCAGCTATTGAAGCAGAACAAGGTGTTAGTGCATAACAACACACGTTTGCCACTCAGGATTGCATGTGATGCCTCACCCTATCCAGTAAGGGTCGTGATTTCTCATGTCATGGAAAATGTAGAAGAGCGGCCAGTGGCGTTTGCATCGAGGACGTTAATTGAGGCTGAAAGAAATACGCCCAAATCCAAAAGGAGGCACTTGCCATCATTTTCGGAGTAAAGAAATTCCATAAATATCTCAATATATCAATGGAACGACATTAGGCTGGTTTAAATCGTATTGATCTGATAGATGAATGAACTGGGATTTAGCAGACAAATATAATTTAAACCAGCTGAGTGCTGTTCCCTTGCTACAATGTGTTCAAGTCTTTCTATGAGAGTATGGTGATCAGTTGATCCAAAAAGCTGCAGCAAAGTTCTGATAAAACTGAAAAAGCTAAATCATAGCTCCTGTATTTTAGCATCCCTTTATTGGCTTCCTGTCATATCCGGAATAGATTTAAAGATTCTTATTTTTACATATAAAGCTCTCACTTATTAGGCTCCATCATTCATTAGAGATCTGATGACTGCTTACTTCCCTAACAGAGATCTTTATTCTCAGACTGCAGGTTTACTGGTGGTTCCTAGAATCTCTAAAATTAGAACCGAAGGCAGATCTTTTAGTCATCAGGCACCTCCCCCGAGGAACCAGCTTCCAGAATTAGCGTGTGAGGCAGACACTCTTTCTAGTTTCAATAAAGCGCATAGTTAGGAAGACGTAGAGAAGACAGCCTAATCCGGTTGGGGGAAGAACTCAGAGATGCAATCTGCTGGGTTTCCTAAGATTGGAAACTTTTTTTAGGCCTGAGCAGCTAAGAGCTGCGAAGCCCTATTGTATCTGTTAGGTTTATTTATTTTTTCTTCTTTTTCCTCTTATTATTATTATTATTCCCCCGCATTCCGTTTCGCTAATTTGAAGGCCCAAACATATACGAAAACTCACCAAACTTCACCAAAAATTGTCCTCCACCTCAAATTTCAGTATTTTAATGGTATCAAATATGGCCTTGGCTAAACTACTCTACAGCGCCCCCTAAACTGAGATAGACCAAACCGTAAGTCCTACAGAGCTGAAACTCTGTATATAGGTAGATCCCCCTAAAACAAGAAAAAAGTCACTTGGAGGTATACCCTAAATCCAACAGGAAGTCCGCCCTTTTGGGTCAAAGGGTCAAATTTGGCCGTTTTTAAGTTTTCATACATGTCGAACTTTAAAGAACTCCTCCTAGAGATTTTGAGCTATCAGCTTCAAATTTGGTCACTATGCACATAAGGCATTGGGAATTAAAAGTTATCAAAATCTTTTTTGAGTATGTTAAAGGGGCGGGACCAGGTCTCAAAATTGGCGTATTCCCCATGAATTTCCAGCAGCTATAACTTTCACATATAAAGCTCAATTTTCACCAAAGTTGGCATGACTCATCCATGTTGGATGCCCCCCCTCAGAACAGGAAGTCACTTTTTTACATCTCTGGCCCACTTCACCTAATAAACATGGTCATGAGGGAAAAGACACATAACATGTTGGTCTAACTTGCTTTAAAGCACCAATGGTTTTCGGTGGACGGCGTGGCTGTGGCGGTGTCTCCAAGTCCAGTCACACAGTTACCATACGTTTTGGCATGTGGTCCAATATTTGATGGACGTGGCACAATGCCTCCACAGCGCCCCCTAGAAATCTTTAAAAAATCAACCTCAAGCTTCCAAATCTGACCCATCGCCATAAAGCATCCAGGTGGAATAACTTTGATTCAAGGATTCAAGGAGACTTTATTGTCATTTCACACATGTGGAACATGAGGTGGAACGAAATTGTATTTTTCACGGTCCAGTTCCACCCAAGAGCTAATATTAAAATATATAAAATAAAGTTAAAAAAGTAATTATAAATAAAATAAAATGTAATACACAAAATATAAATAAAATATACATAATATAAGGGAGTAAAGTGTCTCAGTGTGGGTAGGTGAAGATGTTCAGTGTGTATTGTCCGTATAAAGTGTCAGTGCAGTGGTTGTTTAGGTGGAGTTCAAGAGTCTCTCAGCTTCAGGAATGAAGCTGTTTCTTAGACGGGTTGTTCTGCACTTGATGCTCCGCAGCCTCCTGCCTGAGGGAAGTGGGACAAAAAGTGAGTGTGCTGGGTGTGTGGGATCCTTCCTGATGCAGGTGGCCCTTTTCCTGCATCTGGAGGTGTAGATGTCTGTGGTGCTGGGGAGGCTGACTCCAGCAATCCTCTGTGCGATCTTCACCACCCTCTGCAGAGCTTTCCTAGGAAACAAGGTTGTTGATTTTGGGACGGTGAATATATTTCCAAACAAAAAACTGTTGACAAACAATAATTAATAGGTTATTGTTATGCCACGCAATGACAAAAAAATACTGTGGAATTATTCTACAGCATGACAAAAATGAAAATCATCACAGAAGTTGAGAGCACACTTGTTTTTACCCAAGTTTAACACATTTAATATTGTTTTTAAATACATTTTTACCGTAAATATTTGGCATATTTCTTCAATAGCTCCCAAGTCATGTGAACAAGTTAATAAAAATGAGCCCAACATTGTTGTCATAGATGGCACAGATGAGGTATCATGCTGTGGAATGTCATCAAACACAGGTTTAAACCTGCATGAGTTACAGAGTAATATGTAGTAAAGTAACATCAAAACAAAGCTTACTTCCGTTTTAAAGGGGGCGGGGCTTAGTGACGGCAGCATGGTCGATATGAATGTGATTCGAGCTGCTCTATTATGAAGGACAGAAAGTTTCTTTGAGCCGGGACCTTGCTCATGTGTGGTGGAGAGCGTCTTGTGCTCCAGCATCAACGTGCGGCATGGAAGCTGCTCTGCTGCAGAGTCGCTGGTCGAAATCTTAGTTACTTAATTGGATCAGCCGTGGGCTAGAAGCCACTAAAATCCCAAAGCTTGAATATCGTAGCGGTTAAGTGGAGTAGACTTTGTATCATTACTTTCCCATGATGCTAAGCGGGATGTGTACCGCAGCACCATGACGGAGTTAAGTAGACTTTGCATTATTACTTTCCCATGATGCGAGATATGTAGTTCGAAACTGAGAGTAAGTTGGAAGTCTGTTATATAGAGACTGTTGACATCATTAAAAAGCTCCGTCGACTCACCTCACCTTCGAGATCATTTAATATACGGTGTGGCAGAGGTGCTCGTGAACCGGCAATCCCAAAGCCAAAGCGGTGCTGATCTACGGTGGTCGCCCATCGCTGTTTGCAGCTTTAATTTAAACTGATCTGTTTATAATGTATCTATGATTCGAATAGATTTTCTTGTAAAGTGCTTTTAGACAACATTTGCTGTAAATTGATGGCATATAAATAACCTGATAATTGATTTAAATTAGGTTTTAAATAACACTTGTTATATTTCTTTAGCAATGCATTTTTGTTTCCTTTTTCTTAAACACCAGATATGTAAAAAAATATATCAATATTTGCCCTATCAAAAGATTACCGTATCTGTTGAAATCCTTATAGGTCTCCTATAAAATGCTATCTTTATTGGGTTATTTCTGTAAATGTAACCCTTCTCCACAACTTTCTTTATGACCTGTCTTCTGTGTTCCTTGGTCTTCATGGTGCTGGTTGTACACCTAGTTTTAAGCAAATCTCTGAGATCCTCACAGAACATCTCTATATATACAATTATCTAGTCACAAATAATTTGAACCACTTTGTTTTACTCTGTTACACAAAATTTGCTATTGTACCTAGAGCCTAACAACCTGAACCACTGTGATTTGTATGAATCTGTAGAGTCTTTTGCTTTGTTTAGACCCTTAAGTTCTGTCCAAACTATTCCTGGTTTTAAACATGACAATTATTGTTTTGGACAGAAATTTTCCTTAAATGCAGGTTAACAGCCAGATGTCTGGGCTGTTTGCAAGGAAAAAAAGTATAGAGGTTCTCTGTTTTTCTTCTAGATTGTTACTATGGTAACAGTAGAGCATTTTGATGCAGCCAAGTCTCAGCAAAGGACAGAGAGAAACATATTATCTTTTATTTCATAAAATACTGACTCACTTTTTACCCTCTATTACTCTAGTGTGCTCTTTGATCTGACTGTGTCTTAGTACTTGGTTTGGATGCAGAGCGAAAGAGAGAAAATAAGAAGATAAATTAAAGATTGGGAAACATGTTGCAACTGGGAGGTCATCGGATTGTTTCTTTTAATGCTAAAATGAGGCAAAAACCAACTGAAAACCAAATTGTTTTTATGATCTTCAGTCAGCTGAAAATGAAATGAAAATAATGAAATTGCTGAGATGAAACCAATATGATTGGTAAATGCAGCGAGAAAAAAACAATATGGGCTTATGAACCTATGACTGATCAAATCATAAAATTCCATTACGATAGTGTAATGAAAACGCATGTGTGGGCAGTTTTGGATTTGTTTTTTCTATTCAAGTGCTTTATTCTAATTGAGGTTCCATTTTAGGTCGGAATGCCTGGTCTGGCGTAGGGGTATGCATTAGAAAGTATGCATTAGAAAAGCACAAGTATACACCCTGCAGCTGTTCACCAAATGCCAAGCTAGTAGAGAAGAATAAAGTCCATCTGTTATTCTTGGTACGGGAAAATTGAGTTTGGTTGTAAAATTAATTGTTACCCGGAAAGAAAAGAAAGCCAAATCACATCAGGAGGAAGATACATTTCTCATACTGGGAGCATTTGCCTGGAGAAGTCACGGCAGAGGGATGAGTCATTTTCCAGAAACTCTCTCCATTCCCACCTGTCCAGTGTTCGGACTGCAGCCTTGAAACCCCACCCCCAACTGCTCTAGCCTGAAGAGGAACACAGTGTGGTAACCTGTTTCAGGTCATCCCATTGTTACCCTAACGTCGCCTGCCATTTAATTCAGACCTGATCTTCCCACGCAGGCACACATTTAAATAGCAACAACCAAGCTATTCAAATCAACCTGGTCATATCTAGAAAAAATAAGGGAGCCCTAAAAGTAGAAGAAATGTGGTAAAACATTCTACAGGCAAAGTCACTGCTGAGAAAGATAGATCTTGTTGGATCATTAAGCGTTATAAATTGGAAATTTTTACTGCAACAATGCGGTACTGAAAACAGTAACACAGTAATTAGCTGCAGATCTGATCTGAAGGAAGGTTATGTAATTCAAAGGTTTCCCTGCTTCATTACTGCTTCCACTTTGAGCAATTTACCAGCACCACCAGTAAAGCAGACCTGAAGAATGATGGTTGCACCTGTCCTGACCATGACTGTTTTTGTCAAATGTCATGATGCTCTTCCCCTCCCTCCTTTGTTGTCAACTAATTGCTGATTGATTTCTTCTTTGCCACTACCTTTATTAACACCTAACCTCCAACCACTGCAAGATTGTCTGTTGTCATCTTTGTCACAGCCTTCAGAGATTTTCTTTTCCACGTTCCTTATCACATACTTTTTTGTTCTACCCCCTGATGACAGTGTCTCCCTGCTCCCTGTCTGAAATGTGAGTTGCATTGATTCTGGTTTACAACCTTGATTCAAATCCATTCACCTTGATCACTGCCTCTGGGAGTTTGAGGACTTGTTCCTTATTAGGAAATCGCCTGACAGCAAACTCTTAAATTCTTGATCACACAATACTTTGTTACATTTTCCCGTCAACATAAACCTCTCCTTTAGACCAGAAAGCTGTGCCATATTCTGAAGTTAATGTAAACTTTCTTGGGATGTAGTTTTCATTGCAGTTCCAAGCATTATTATTTTTATTGCAGAAAACAACCCAGAAAATAATTTTGCAAATATCTGTCGAAGGCTTAAAAAAAAAAAAGTAAATTGTAGTTTTCCTACAACTTGCTAAGAGAAAAAATGTATATATGATGGAGCTGGAGTGAAGTAAAATCTTCCCTGGATGGACAAATTAACTTTGGTCTTTTATAGCCCAAAACTAAAGCTAATACCCAGGATTACAAATTACTTATCCTGGTTGAAGACATTGAAATCACATTGCCAGTGCCGGTGAGCAATTTATGTGTTTTGAGAGATGTGAAATAAAGACGTTAACTTGCATGAAATTGCACAAACTCAGCTAAGCTTTGTTTTAGTTTGACAATGTTTCATTTGTCGAGAGCAGCTTCTCCGGGAGTTTATTGTCACAAGGCTGATACCAAGCTGGCTCACATTTCCCCTGCTGGCCTGAGATCAAAGTGTTGAAACTTCTCCAACTGTTAGGCCATAATACAGCTGAGGCTAAAGCCAGCAAATGATTTGTTGCTACAAATTCTTATTTAGAAAGACTCAACATGGCAGCAGCAGTTCTCTGTCACCTACTGCAATCTGTGCTCTGTAACACACGCAGCAACTGGAGAACATGATTATTGAAACTGTTGCTTGTCTTGAAATAAAGTAAAAGTCAATAAAACACACAGGTGAATGTGATGAAAAATTGGAGGAAAAAATATATTTATTTCCAAAATCAGATATCCTCCATATTATTTTTCCACAGCTTTCAATTGTTTCAGCAATGCACATTTTTTCCAAACATTTACAACCCCCCACAGCATAAGACAGGAATAATCAATCTCTGTAAATTCAACAGGAAGCCTGAGACGCTGAGTTCTATGTAAACTATTTCGCATGGAGTAATGAATGAAAAAAGAAAATGAATAATACAAAAGAAAATGGAAATTGAGACTGGCAGCATAAATGCATTCATAAAGAAAAAGGTAGGACTGGTTGCACATTCAGGGCTGATTGGTGCGAGACAAGATGGTCCTCCTGCAGCCCGGTGTCCAATTTTTTGTTCCTTTTCTTGCTTACAGCTCCTATAATTTGGTGGCACTGTGATGAAGCCCCAAAAATTGAATGTGTTCTGTGTGTAATGAAGACACAGATGAACATACATATCACTGTATTCAGTGTTTATTTGTGTTGTTCTCCTCAAATTTATAATTGTTTGTGTATCATTAGTCTTTAAGGTAATGGTGTACGGAGGTTGTGCACAGAAAATAATAAGGCTTTTCTGTGTATGTGTGACCACATCTGGATGCATTTTGACTACGAGGGGAAAGCTTTTAGATGCAAATACGAGCAATCAGCCACTAGATATTTGAAATTGCCTTAATGAGCCTCTGTTGCTGTTGGAGCCTCTGAACATATTCATAATAGGGTTGACAAACTCCAGTCAATAATTCCAATAGGTTTTCAACAATGAACAATCTGCTAGTTTTTATGACCGGAGATAGGATTCCTGGATTGTGGCGTGTGGTTTCTTCGACAGGATGTCCAGAGGGGCGTGTATATTCCGAGGAGGCTGTGGAGAGTTGCTGGTGTCTGGAGTTGAATAAAATGTCTTGAAATCTGTTCTTGTTCATTGTGTAATGAATCTAGAAGAAGTTATTCAGTTGATACCTGGGTTTGTACACACAAAAGAGTTACAAGGGACACCAGAAACAGGTAACCAACTTATTGACATACGAAAGCTTGAAGATACCATGTAAGGTAAATAACCACCCGCCAAATGACTGCCAAGCCGCTCCCTTATTATCCACTTGGTCATTTGGGGATTGGTAGCACCTGCAAACAGGGCGGCCAGCTTAGCAGCTCGAGCAGGTAACCAGCCTCCTCACGCTCTCTGAAGGCAACAAGGAAAACACAACAACACACCAGCCAGAAAAACCCATTTCCTGATTGTCAGTATTTTACAGGTCTAGAACAAAATGGTTTTTTTAAAGAAACTTACCTTGGTATGGAGTGGCAGCAGCAAAGGCTGGATCTCCCAAATGGAAGAGCTTGGTTCTCATAGAGCGAGAGCATGCAGGAAGTCACTTAGATAAGGGGGTAGGGTGTGGAATGGGGGCTTTATAAATGAGGAGATGTAGGTTGTATTATATCTGGTGCTGCACAAGTGGAGTTTTTTTTAATACCACGTCTGAGCTTTAGTCAGTGTCCAACAATGTCCATAAAGTTATCAGTGTTTAAAGTTCTTGCCTTTCAATCCAAAAATCAAATAAAACCTAAAGGAATGTGTTTATTTGTTAAAAAAAGGTTGTCTTTCACACAGCAACATTAATTAAATATAATAAATACCACGTTGTCGCCTTGATGGTGCTAAACTACTTTACCACCTCTGACGTGTTGGTATGCTTCTTGTGAGCTTTCTCAGTTCCTCATAATCATCCTGCTGCAGCCACTTGTGTAGGTCTGTTGATGAAACCCAGCACTTAAATGTGTTTGTTAATGCCTGACAGCATTACTGAGAGAGATTTTACTGAAAACAAGATGGTTCTCATTAACAGTAGAGCAGAAGGTCAAGCTAATTTATTATTCTGTGTACAAAACCTGTTTGTGTCTGACAGATTTGAGCAGCGCTTCATGGCACAGCAGATCGTTAATAAGACCTGAAGTTAACGTCTCGTTTTCTTAATTGTTTGATCAACTGACTCTATTTTTTTGTTTGTTTGTTTGTTTGTTTTGCAGGCATAAATATAAAAGTACATCCCAGAGGTAAGACACACACACAGACACACACTATAGAGTGGCAACTAGAAGCCATTGGCTGAAAAAAATTATTGTCAGGCATGACACTTATATTGTAACAATTATGTTCAAGTTATTTTAAAGTGATGTATATATGTGATATGTGTATGTATGTGATATTTTAGTTTTGAGATAAAAAAAACATCTTTGTCTCACTTTGGTTGGTGTCAGAACTGAGGAGCTGAGAGACTTAACCGCTCTCCCGTTGTTTACTACCAGTAATATTGGGTAAAGAGAAGTTACATAAAACAATGTATTTAGACTCAAGACATTTCGGACCAACAATCAAGGCAATGCAAAGACACTCGGATTCAATTTGATGCAGTTCAGTTTATTTAACATCGCAACTCTTCAGCCAACGTCCCTCAAGGCACTTCACAAAAAAAAAAAAAATTATTCCAATCATAAAACTTTTCAATATTAAACAGCTCAGTGTTTTTACAGAAAATTTTGAAATTGATTAAAAAAGATTTGTCACAGTTTTAAAGACAGACAGCTTTTTTGGGGGGTTTTGCCATTTCAAGGTAGTGATACTGTGACAGAAAACAACACTGAATCCACATTTTTTGTAAATATTTGGGCTGTTGTCTTAAACTTTTAGTAAACTGATAATTAGCCCTTTTAATCTAAAATTTTCTGCCATAAAATGTGTGTTAACACTGTTCTTTTTTTAATTTTTTAATTTTAAAGTTCTACTAAGAACTATCTTCAGATCCAACAGTGCAAAATGTAAATTCATACTAATTTTAAAATGTTCTTAACATTTTGATCAGAAGAGTATTTAGAATTGTGGCATACCTGGCTTTTCATAGAAGCTCCAGTCTTAATTGTTGTCCCTCTATTTTAGGCTTTTGTTCATAGATTAGAGTTCCAAATATTATAGGCCAAACCATTCTTTAGCTGAGATTAACAGCAGTAAACCCCCATCTGTAGCACACCAATCATTTTGTCCAGAACAGGAGCAGCTAGATAAACCTAAAATAGGACGTTATAACTGTAGCCAAAACCTGTTGGTTTTTATGGACGGGGCCATCTTTGCCCATATGATACGGGTGCTTGTCTTGTAACTGGTGAGTTGCCGGTGTAAGGCCCCCCTTTCTTCTGTCTTAGTCGTTGCGTCCTTACGCAAGACAGTTCAACTGCCTTGGCTACTGGTAGCCTTGCTTCTGTCAGATTGCCCTGAGGACAGCTGGTGTCTACCTCACAGTAGCTTACTATTACCAGTGGGTGAATGACTAAATGTAGTATAAAGCAATTTACCATATACCTTAGTTCTAGAAATGTTGAGAAAAATAGGAGCTTAAATTGATTAAAAAATAACTGTTAGTAAAATGTTAGTCTAAGGTTAACAATACACCTATTTTTATGAAATGTTTTGAAGTTTCGTTATCAGCACAGATAAGAGAGATTTTGTAAAATTATTATAGATTATAGATGACTTAGATTTTTATAGAAGAGGCCCAGGAATGGAGCCTTGTATGTATCCTCATGTGATAATTTCTCACTCGGATATATCTTCCAAATAAAAAAATCCTTTTTTGGCCTGTCAGGTAGACTTGAACCCAATTGGTCTAGCCCAAGAGAGTCACAACCGTTTTTCTATTCTATTTAGTCAGTGTGTCATGTTAAATACAGATCTTAGATCCAGTAATACCAAGATGAGTTAACAACTTAACAATGAATTTTTTTTATTATCTTCAGTAAACTATACTTAGGGCCAAAGTGTTAAGGCAGAAATAATCTTGTATTAACCTTTTGTTGAAGCATCCAGGTTACCAGGGACGTGCAGAGACCTTTGGAGGGGCAGGTGTCTGAAAAAAGGGGCACATGTACCATGGATTTGAAACATGATAAAGCAACATATCTCGCTATACAACCGGTTGAATTGTACCAGCTCATACTATAAAGAATGTAACATGGAATCACAACACACCATATCCGCCTCACACAGCTCCTTTTGTTTCATGAAACATGATTCTTAAACTACAATCCAATAAACATACAACACACAGACACAAATTGATATTTCATACCTTTTTAAAAACTTGTACTGTATAGTCACAGATTTAATCTATTTACACTTTGCCTGTTATCATGTCTAGAACTATGAAGTAAAAATTTCTTAAATGATATAGAAATCACTTATTCAAATATTTTTCTGCTTTTATTTAGTTTGCCCATTGACTTTGCATTTGACAGCAAGGGTCTAAAAGTTATACAATTTGTATGGATATTAGCATACATATGCCTATTTGATTTTTGTGTAATTAAATGAGAGGTTTAGATAATTTCAAATTCATCTATTATTGTTGTGTTTGTATAGTCCGAAATTATGAACATGCATATTGCATAGATCTAGTGAAGTAAAATAGAATAAAACAAGATCTATCTAATGCACACAAAAAAAACTGACATACTTTTTCCCCATTGCATGCTGTGTGCAGTGAATGAGCTACAGGACGACAAAACTTTTCTCTTGCCAATATCTGACCTTTCTGTGTTCATTAAATGATCAATATTTCTCCAGTGAAGCAATTTTTCCTCCGCTAATTAAACCTAATTTGGGAGGGTTTCAGCTTTCATACGAGTTATTTCTAAAACCAATAGATGAATTTCAAGTCAGGTTATAAGCTTTTCTTTCTACAACTTTGATAAGCGACAGAACTTTTGTCAGGGATTGTAGTAGCAGCGATGCAACTACCTACTTTCTGACGAAGCTGAAGTTGACTTCATATTCAAGACATGAAAAAAATGTTTTCGCTACCTTCAGCACTTTTAATCTGCTCTAGATAAAACACTACAAAACATAGACACTTCAAACCTACACTAGATTATTCTCGAATAATCCAGTACAGATTTGAAGTGCCAATGTTTTGTAATTTTCAAGCTGGAGCAGGTCTAATGTGATGCAGATATTAAAAAAGTGCTGAATTTATGCCTTTAGTTAAGTTTCACAAATCAGTTAAAGGGTTAAAAAATCCCAGACCTTGTTTGAAATATTCTAAAACTAGTTTAAAATAATCTAATCTAGATTTGAAGTGTCTGTGTTTTGTAGTGTTGTTTTTATTTTTATCTAGAGCAAATTAAAAGTGCTGAAGGTACCAAAAAATTAAATAGAATTGCCCTTTAATCATTTTCCGAAATCAGAAGCCAACTTCAGCTTTGTTACTTTCTGGGGCTATGCAGAAGGTAGCTTTCTTACAGCTTGTCACCGAATTATCCCCAAAGGACCGGCTGCAACTAATCGGTGACATAATCATATTGTGCTTTAAAAGATGTTAAATACAGAAAAAAACCATCGTGCCCAAACTAACACTGCAGAACCTACTCACCAGACTAGTTGTTTACTACTTCTGGTGGAATAGGAACTGTACTGGCCTCCGGAGCAGCTTAGCTGTCAGCACGGCAGGGAAGTGAGGGCAGAGTGAGGGCAAATTTAGCGGATCTACCGGCCATAGTAGATATAAATCATCATTATTATTGTTTGGCCTATGCACACACACACACACACACACACACACACACACACACACACACACACACACACACACACACACACACACACACACACACACACACACACACACACACACACACACACACACACACACACACACACACACACACATAAAGGAAAACACTGAAAAAAGGGCACTTTGGGCATCAAGGAGGTGGGAATACTATGGGGTCGGGATGTTTTTTTAGCATATAGTACTGACAAACTTCAAATAATTGAATGAAGGATGAATGGGAAAATGTACAGAGACATTCTTGACTACCACCATCTACCAGGATGATGAAGATGAAATGTGGGTGGACATTTCAGCAAAACAAGACAACAAACACACAGCCAAGGAAACTCTCAATTAGTTCCAGAGAAAGAAAATAAAGCTGCTAGAATGGCCCAGCCAATTACCTAACTTGAAACGAATAGAGAATCTATGGGAAGACTAAATATCAGAGTTTATAGAAGCGACCTACGAAACCTCAAGATTTGAAGACTGTTTGTGTGGAAGAATCAGCCAAAGTCACACCTGAGCAATGCATGCCACTAATACAGGAGGTGTCTTTGTCAATAAATTTCAGTAAGTGTATTCAGTATTTTCCCTGTGCCACTCCACATTATAACACATAACTTAATTTCTGATCATCTGTGATTTAATTTCTTTGCATGTTTGGATTGCATTGATTGATTCTGGTAAAAATGTCATTTCAATAGCACCCATAGGAATATATTTACTGAAAAAAAAGGTGACATGATCTATACTTATCTCACCCGCTGTATTTCATTAAACAAAAAATAAAGTCATTGTTATTGGGATCGATTAAAATCAGGAAAGCATTACACAGGTTGTTAGTTCTTCTACTCACATGTCTTTCTTTTTCTGTATGCACAGTGTTTGAATGCATGTCAGTATGGGCTTATAAAAGGCGGTAGTGTGACCAATACCATTGCATTGTATCTGTAAGTTCAGGGTTTTTGTCTTTTTACAAGATAAACCTTTAGCCAAGACTTTCTTATTTAAAGTCCGGTTTTATCTTAATGTTTGTTTCCATCAATCTTCAAACCAACTCGACCAGCTTCCTACTCTGCTGAAGAAAAGCATTACACTGCAAGCACCATCATGTTTCATCATGGGGATGTTCAGGGTTATGTGCACGGTCACCACAGATTTTGCATGAAGGCAAAAACGGCAGCAGCTTTTGCTGGTTGATGATAAGCTTGCACTGTCCAGACTTTCATTTATCCAATTCGGCTCTTGCTTGAAGCTTCTTCATCCATGTTTACTGATCTTGAGTTGCTCTTGTATACTCCTAAATATTTTTGTCCCCTTTCCTGACAGCTCACTTAAAGAAGAAGTAACTTCAACATCATTGAGAGAGCTGATATAATGTTGAATGGACTAAACAGTAGAAGTAGTTTGGCAAAATTGAGGGTGATGAACCAGTGGGTAATAAGCTGAGGAAGTGAATCTTGGAATAGTGCAAGTCAGACACAAAGCAGAAATGTATGGAGACAAATATGGTCATAGGAATGGGCAGGTAGGCAGATGGCTTGCCTTAAAATGCAGGCTGCCAGGCAGCAGAACATCCTGAGTGTTGAGCACAGGGAAAATAATATTAATCAGACACAGTTTAAGTAAGAACACAAAGACTAAATAGAGGATTGTGAAAGAGCATTAGCTATCACAACAGGGCAGACACACAGCTGAAGCTGATGGAAAGCATTATTGGACTACAGCTGTGCCATCAGTAAATTTGTAAGAACCAAAACCAAGCTGTCACACTCACTAAGACACCACAGAACATATGTGATCTGAGTGAAACCAGCATAAGTTTGCATAAACAAAACAGAAAAATCTTATTTGTTAGAAAAATGTTTTGCTTAAGGAGCAAAACACAAAACAAAACAAAAACCAAAACAAACAAATAATTATCTACTAATCTCTAAAAATTTATATGGAATAAACTATGGTCAGTGCCTGCTTGGCAAGTTGTTTTCAGGTGATTGTAAAACATCAATTGAAAAAAACTTGTCTGGAAAAGTCCTTATGTCTATGTGCATATGAAAGTAATTTTAAACCTTGGTTGAAGTGCTGTTTGTAATCCACTCTTCAGTGCGCCAGAGTGTACATGAACATTGCACTAGTGAGCAATCCAGATTCATGTGGACCAGCTGATCTTGTGAGACTGCATACAGTGGAAATAAGTTTTCTTGTATTTTAATTGTGTTTGGCATTGGGGCAGCTGGCTTTAATACAACACGACAACATAACATAATTCAATATGACAGCATAACTTTAAGAAACTGCCTGTTGGTACACGTGACTTATTTAATACACATTTTGCTTGCAAAAAATTTATTTAAATGGTGAGTGGGCAAAACAAGTATGAAAAGTACTTCTTTAAGTGCCCTAGCCTATTTATAGTTGGCTGCCTACAAACCTATCAGATCTACTAAACTGGTAAACTGGCTATAAATAAAATTCATGTAGTTTGTAAACGTCACTGAAGCACCTCTCCTGTTCAGCAGCAATTCCAGGTTCAGGCTAGAAGATATTATCCAACACAGATGTTATTTAAGTCCTTTGCCATCCTACCACCTCCACTGTGTCCAAGGAACATCTTAGAACAGCGGTGCCCTACCTGATCAACTTAACTGCTGTCTCCTCTCAGCTTTAGATAAGCTGCTGCTCCAACAGACAACACTACAGAAGACTGCTGATGCCACAACATGATTGCCCCTGCGTTTGTTCTGATCCTTCATGTAAATAGTATCAGTGTTATGAGTCCAGTCTACTATCTCAATGTCATAATTGTTTCTTTTTTGTTTGGTGGGTCATTAATAATTCTTAGTAAATTTTACATTATTGGATTCAATCACTTGAATACATGTTTCAAAGTGACTTGTTAATACACAGATTTAGCGGTTTCCTGTAGCATTGAATGGAAGCTAAATAATTTAAAAAAATTACCGATCACCTGTCACTGACAGGTCCACTATTTTAACATTCAATATCATTCCAATCTTGAGACAGATTGACATTAAGAATAGAAAGGAAGTGTAACTCTAGAATTTTTTTTTTCCTGGTGAGCTAACAACAACAACAAGTAAATTAAGTCAAATGTGACTCACTGTAACAATATGGGCTGATATAAAACATTTGACTGACAAGAAGAGCTTTCTTGGCTATGAAAAGCGCAGTGCATTATGTTTATTTGACAGCTTGTATATTCTCTGGAGAAGTCTCCAGTCGTTTAGCGCCTGCGCCGGCTGATTGACAGGAGGCATGATGTCATCATGTGTCCATCTGGAGGAAGCAGATTTTCGCATTCTGGTTGTGTGGTGTGAACGGGACGGCAGCTGTGTGGCCGCAAAGTATGAGGATCAAGTCAGCCGACAGGTGTCTGAAGTCTGCAGAGAGGGTTTTTCAGAACTGCTGTTTCGTACGGTAACATCCAGAGTAAATGGATCCTAAAGATGGCAATATATATGGGAATTTAATGTAGTAAAAGCTTTGTAAATATTACACACACACACACACACACACACACACACACACACACACACACACACACACACACACACAAACACACACACACACACATGTATACACACATTCACCGCATTTCGGATTATTTTAAAAATGTTATTTTTCCCTGATTTTTTTACATAGTCGTTGCAAATGATTTAGTATAATAAAAGTCATCATTCATTAAGAGTTAAAATTTAATTTATTTGAAAAAAACTCCCAATGACAACAGTTTATTCTTTAAAAATAAAACATAAATAAATAAAAACTCAATGCACTGTTCCAAATTATTATACACAGGAGAGCTTTAAAACATTTTATATTTTAATCACCTGCATGAAAACCATAATGAACAAGTAATTTAAGCTAAACAACCTTTACATAGTTTTTAGTATGTTATTATTACTATAATGTTGATTTCAACACCCTGATTTCTCCACAACTTTCTACCTGACAGGCCTGGTCGGCTCTTGGTCTTGATTTTGCTGGTTTTTTACTTATTCCCTAAACAACCTCTTAAGCCAGAAACAGAAAACAATTTATACTAATCATATTAGTCTTACTATTCCATTTTATTTAAGCTCATCAGGCTAAAAGAGGTGTGCCCCCAAAACATAAACAATATAATATTTACCAGTGCTATAATAATAAATGCCCCCCCAAAATACAATTTACAAGATTCAGAAATAATATTGGAGTTTGAATAAAAGATTATCAATATAAGCCTAACATTTTGCTGTGTCTTACTTAATCTAGGATCTATAAGAAATATGAAATAACCTAAACCGAAAATAACGTGTTTATTTTATTTGTTCTCTAGGCTGAAAGCAGCCCTGGAGCAGATGGACCGGGGTGTTTTTGACCTGCAGGAGCTCCGCAGGAACCTGGAGCTGGCAGCAGCCATGTTGGATGCGGTTTATATGGAAGAGACCAGGTGAGGCAGAACCAGCAAACAGATAGACAGTTGGACATACGCAACATACACTGTGTCAGTAAGCGTTTTTCTATGCAGGCGCCTGTTGGACACAGACGATGAGCTCAGTGACCTGCAGGTGGAGTCTGTGCCTAGCGAAGTACGGGATTGGCTGGCGTGCACTTTCAGCACGAAGATGGGCGTGGCTAAACGACGTCCTGAGGAGAAGCCAAGATTCCGGAGTATTGTTCATGCAGTGCAAGCAGGGATCTTTGTGGAAAGGTAAACGTGCACAATTTATGTTGGGGGGAAATTTGATGTGAAAAATGTGGAAAAAGATTTCTGCCCATTAGAGCTTTTGTCACAGATTGTATTTGTCATAGAATGAGCCAGGAACAGACCAAAATGCAGACAGGACAGCTGTAGTCTTATAGAGGCAGTTTTATTCAACTGAAGTAGAAACCTGAAGGAACACAAATACAAGGAACACAGGGAAGCATGAGGGAGAATCCATTAGTGAGTGAAGGGAAAAAATGGGGGTATATACAAGGAGGCTGAGTAAAGGGAAAATGGAGAGGGAATGATTACTGAATGGGTGCAACTGTGAGGGATAATAGGATGCAGGCTGAGGGAGAGAGAGGTTGGGAGACAGCAGAAGCCACAAGGGAGGAATGACAAGGAATACCAATACCTAAACGTGAGGAATTACTAACAATATAAAACTACGCAACGGCTTACCTAAACAGGACTGAAACTAGAACTAAATAAAATGAAATAACTAAGAGTACCACCAGAAAACCAACACAAAGAAAAGCCAGCATGAGCCATGACAGTATTACGAGTTTAAATATCCTTTGGCTAATTCATCCTTCCACTCAATATCTACATATTACATTTTATAACACAACATTTTACTAGAAATAATGGAGATTTTTAATTTTTAAAGATTATATGCCAGAATATATTTCCTGTTACCCTCCTACTGAAATGTGTGCTGCAATACACATCAGAGTACACCAAACTGGACACAATCTAAGTCTTTTGTCTGTTACCACTCAAAAAAGGGTGGAATATCACTCGCAGGGAGTCTTAATAACGGCTTTCTTCTTCCACCCTTTTCTTTTCCACAAGTTGTGCTATGAGTAGCTAAAACTTCAATTTTCTATTTCTTGCACACATAGACATTTTGTACAAAGACTGCCAGATCGAATATGCTATTTAGCTTTGAAGCTATATCTGCCATGAGGGTGTCACCTTTTGTTAGTTAGCCAGGAAGCTCACTGGACCACATGCGGCTTTATGACTCTGTTAGAGATCCTCTGACCTCTTCTCCTCCAGCCTTCATTAGGAGGGTGTACATTAAAAGAGTGTTGCACCCTGGTGTTGTTGTATCAACTGACTACAAGAGTCTACACCTTTTTTATTGCTGTGTTTTATATTTTGATTTCCCCTTTAGAATCCATTGATTTTTTTGTTCCATTGTTGTTTATTTCTATAATTTTTCATAATCTGACTATTCCATTTTATTCCTTGTTTATTCATAATCCATAATAATAGTTTGTTAGTAGCTAGGCTTAATATTAATTGGTAGCTAAACCTTATATGTAGATTTAAGATTTAGGTGACTGGCCAACCCAAAGTTGCATGTAATTGTAGTGTAGTGGAAGGCAGATTTTTCCTTTTAATTGTCTTTCACAGACAGATTATGTCTCTGGGTATATGTACTGTGGGGTTTTCCCACTTGAAGGTGAACCTCCATCACAATCTCTTGTAAACCCTAACAGTATTTCTCTTGTATTTATGTTCATCCATCGTCTCATAAACTCTGACTTCCCTGTTTATTCTGAAGAATAGCATTCCCACAGCATAATGCTGCTGTCACCATCTTTTAAATTCAAAAAAATCTACAGTAATTTCCAGTTCAGCATGTTTAATGCTAAATACTAGGGCTTAATGCATAGGCCCACAGATTTTTCCTTTCCACATTTTTTAAATACTTTATTTCCCTCAATTATATTTGCCTTAATGAAATAAATAGAACTTTGTTTTGATGTAAAAAAAAATCTGAAAATGATGTAAGAGTGCAAAATGTTTTAGATGGCATATTAATTAATAGTAGTAATGAACTTTTTCTGTTTCACAGAGTGCACCAAAAACCCTAGGAAAGGTCTTCATTCTCTGTGAGGTTGACTTTTTTAGTAGAAACATACTCTTGGAGTAGGCAAAAGTTAAAATACATGCAGTTCTAAAAATGACAGGTTTGATGTAAATACATTAGGTAACTTCCAGGTTTATTCCTGACAAAATGTCTTTCAGACATTACACTTTTATGTGTTCTTTCTGTTCAGTCAATTTAATCTTAATCAGCAATTTGGAGCAGCTGCAGAAGGAGGTGGGAGTAGCCATAGATTTTCTTCAAAATAAACATAGAAGAGTATCCGGTGACAGCAAATGTGATTGAGTGGTTGAACACGAAGTCTAATGACGTTAGGGTGTGCTACAGGCAGACCACGAATTGGGAAACTTATGAGCTCCAATACCATTAGATTGTAAATGAGTCACAGTGAAAGAACGCAGTATTGGTTCCTCTGCTGCAGCTTAATGACGCATAAAATAAAAAAATATCTGCTGCAACTTAGCAGCAATCACTCTTTGTGTGTTTGCGTATAAGTGTTTGGAACAGGGTTTCCATGGAAACAAACAAATAATCATCGCCTCAAACTGTGGAAAGGGCATCAGAAGGGGGTCTATATGAGAAGTGTTTATAATCATGCCTCTGCCTGTATATATATATATATATATATATATATATATATATATATATATATATATATATATATATATATATATATATATATATATATATATATATATATATATATATATATATATATATATATATATATATATATATATATATAAATATAAAAATAATTTTTATCTATTTGTGTGTGTGACTACAGGATGTACAGACGGACTTCCAACATGGCTGGCCTTACCTACCCCGCCACGGCTCTCACAGCTCTAAAGGTAAAAAGGTTTACTCCCCTTGTTAGGATATGACTATTTATTGTATTGATCCTGTGTTGTCAAAAGCAGCAAATTTTGGTTGTGTTTTGCTGCTAATGCTGTCAGTAGTGTGGTGAATTACATACACACATTACATAGATACAGTAAAAGAATGGTGGTACGAGCTTTAAAAAAAATAATCCTAGCCATGAAAAAGTATTACAATCCCTTAACATTTTCACATTACCATAATCTATTTTAATATATATTAAGAAAATATTGGTTTCTCAGCACCATGCACTTTACTACTGCTCAGAGGAAGGAAAAATATGATTTCATAATGCGAAGTGTGTAAATGTATGAAGACCCCTTTACTCTAATCCACCTTGATAAAATGCTATCAGAAATCACCTATTTAGTTGCTTTTCTGGTTCTGGTCTTAGGTATTTAAGGGAAAAGATCAGAGGGTAGAGATTCAGGTTTTGTAAAAATAGAACAGAGATAAAAGGGTTGTAAGCAGAAAAAAGAAAACAATTATGTAAAACCAGAAGTAATTTATGTAAATGTGAAATAAGAGATGTTGATGGAATTCATATTGTATTTGTAGGAGTCTTTTTAGGGCTTCCTGTGCAAATAAAAAAAATGTAATTACCATATAGTTTTTCTGCTCTTTTAGTCTGGATTTTGTAAATCAGTAGGTGACCATCTATAAATATATTTTTGATTCGACAATTGCACTTATTCTTCTATTTGCTGTTTTACCTCTGAACGTGGATAAAACCAAACAGATGGTTGTTGACTTCAGAAGAGCTCCAGGTATCTGCACATTCAAGGCTTTGCAGAGGAAATTGTAAACACACCAAGTTCTTGGGTGTTTACATTGCAGACAACCTCTCCTGGTTCCTTTAACACCCGCACTGTCACGTAGCGATCAATGACTCGAGCAGATGTGGAATTGTAAATAAACACAACAATCGAATAAACAAACCAGCTAAAGAACATGGGAAGGGGGAAATAAACTAACAGACTAAATAACAATAATAATCACGAGGGGGAAATAAATTAACAGACTAAATAACAACAATAATAATCATGAGGGGCAAATAAATTAACAGACTAAATAACAATAATAATAATCACGAGGGGGGGGGGAGCACTGGAAACCGGAGACTACAGAAAACAAAACCCAAAGTAAATGCAAAGACGGGACCAGGGGAGAAATAAGGATGGAGAAGAGCCAGGACAGAGAACTCAGCAAGCAGGAGAGGAGGCTTACAGGAGACGTGGATGAACATGCAGATGACGCAGAGAGACGAGGAGGGAAAATCTACGATCCAGCGGTGAGTGAATGAATGAATGTGGCTTAAGTATGGAGGAACCGGGGTTGGATTGGTGGAGAAGATGATTAGATAATTTAGAACAAGTGGAAAAGATAATGAGGGAAGTCAAGCTGCAGGAAACACACACAGAGAGAAAGAGAGAGAACACAGAAAAGAACAACAAAACAAAGACTCAACCAAAAATAGAAAATAACCTAAATAAAACAATAACTAATGATAAAGTAAAACAAAGCAACTGCAACAAATTAAACAGCAAACTAAACAAAGAACAAAACACAGATCATGACACACAGGGAGAAAGAGAGAGCAGACAGCGAGGGAGAAAACAAAGATTCAACCCAACTAGAAAATTACCTAAACAAAACAATAACTAAATATAATTAATGATACAAACGACTAAATAATAATGAACTGAACCAAACCAAAACACGGATCATGACACGCACCATAACCAAGAAAGCCCAGCAGTACCGCTACCTCCTATGGAGACTGAGGAAAACACATCTTCCACCTCAAATTCTCAACATGTTCTAAAGAGGGACTGTGGAGAGCATCTTGAGCACCTACATTACCATCTGGTTTGGAAGCTGCAACATCTCTGAATGCAACTCCCTACAGTGGATGTTGAGGACAGCTGAGAAGAACTTCTGAGTTCCTCTCTCCTCCATCACAGACATCTACACCACGCTCTGTGGATGCCCCCACCCACTCCTCAAATAGTCTCTTTGCTTTGAGCCATGTCAGGCAGAAGATAAGGAAGCATCCAGGTCTTCACCACCAGACCCTGCAACAGCTTCATCCACCAGACAGTTAGACTCCTACTGTAAACACACCGAAACGGAGCTGACCACCATCGTTCCAGAGGAACGTTATTTCATTGCATTGTGTACCTGTACTCATAGTGAGTGACAATAAAAGCCTCTTAATACTTGATACTTAATATCATTACATTCAATGAGTCTGACTCCTTCAATTATATTTCACAACATTCAGAGCATGTTATACATATGGTTTTGAATGATTTCCTTTTTTTTTGTTTTCTAGGAAGTGGATCAGTGGTCCTTTGATGTTTTTGCCTTCCATGCGGCCACTGGAGAACATGCCCTAAAGTTCCTGGTCTATGACCTGCTGACACGTTATGATCTTATCAGCAGATTCAGGGTATGGTTAGTGTGATACTGTTGTGCTCCCTGCGGGAGGGTTCTAACATTTAAGTTTAAGGATGAAACACTCTTTATACTATACATACCACATATAGATATTATTCATTTCAGTTTAAACATTATCTGAGTGGAGTTGTAGACAATAATTTGTGTATTCCCTAGGTTCTGGGAGTTTACAAGGGTGCTTATAATTGGTACAAGATAATTGCCCCCATTTTAGCCTCTCCACCAGTACATTTTAGGATAAATTTTAAAATGTGTTTATTTGCTTTTAAAGCTGTTAATGGCTTTACCAGGCCCTACCTGCCGTAGCTGATATATCCTTACACTCTGTCCTGGGCCCTCAGGTCAGCTGACCAGTTATAACAGAGGGTGCCAAAGACAAATCGTAAACTAAGAGGAGGCCGTACTTTTTCTGTAGCAGCTCCAAAGTTGTAGAATAACTTTATCTAGGGCATAGGACAGGCCTCTTCAATTTCTGATTTCTTTTCCTTGACTATGGACACAATCTTAGCTGTTTGATTTTTCTTACTGTGTTTTATTTTCTATATTTTATTATTACTTTTATTGCTTTATGAGTGATAATTGTGTATGTTATGATTGTGTAAAGCATTTTGTTACTGTTGGTGCATAAAGTGCTTTATACATAAATCTGCAATGGTATGGTATTCTGGACTGGGCTTATTAAACCTCTTGTAATCCATCTGTTTACAGTGTGTTGCTAATAGTAGATAAATCCTGTGTTTAGATACCTGTGCAGGCTCTGGTGCAGTTTGTTGAAGCTTTAGAGAATGGCTACAGTAAACACAGGAACCCCTACCACAACCTGATCCACGCCGCAGACGTAACCCAGACAGCCCACTTCCTCATGCTACATACTGGACTGATGGTAATTCCCAAACACATCTAAAAGTGTGTTGCTTGGGTCATTTAATGTTGAAAAGGATTCTAAATGAAGTAACAACCGTATCATCAGCATAAACACATTAGGCTTCATAACAGTCAGAAGAACCCTAAAGCTTGGCCCGAAAAGGAACACTGCTATCCATGGGTTATGTCGATTAGGGTTGCATCACAACAATGGTTAGGTGTAGGATCAGTATGCAATGGTAATAGTTAAGAACAAATGTCATAGGATTGCTATCAAAATGAATTAAAAATAAATAGAAGTCAATGCAAAGTCCTTGTAAAGACAGACCGACATTGTGTGTGTGTGTGTGTGTCTGTTTGTGTGTGTAGCATTGGCTCAGTGAGCTGGAGATCCTTGCCATGGTCTTTGCTGCAGCAATCCATGACTTTGAACACACGGGAACTACAAACAACTTCCACATCCATACTAGGTAACACACATGGTAACAGCAGTAAAATTATGATTCACTGTGTGTTTTACTCATCCTGGGTTTATAATCTCTTCTTGTAATAAGTTATTGGTAACAGTTTGGTAATTGGTAGCAGCTTTTGAGCTAAAAAAAAAAAAAACTCACCAGTACAGAAACAAAGAGACTGAAACAAATGGAAGGTATTGAATTAAAAGTTTATTAGACATTTTAGAAGTCCTCTGTGTGTGTTGCCCTTCAATTGTAGTTCCTAAAGCAGGAGCAAATTAGACAAATATTTTGCATTATGTCTTCAGGACCTGATATGTGAACAATTCCTTCCATCAATCAGGTCGGAGGTGGCCATCCTGTACAACGACAGATCAGTGCTGGAAAACTATCATGTCAGCGCTGCATACAAGCTGATGGCAGAGGAAGACATGAACATACTGGTCAACCTGAACAAAGAAGACTGGAGGTTTGTTCTGGCACTTGCTTGGAATTATTAACTTAACTGCTGTCACTCCCAGCCTTCATCCTGACCATCAAACAACGTATTTACAGTTTATTTAAACATTTAAACATAGGTTTGGACCTAGATTTTAAATGAAAACATTCAGTAGACAGACATAAGTTATTACCCATTTCTAGTTTGCACTAGGCAAAGAAAGTTTGATTGGTCAATGAGACAGCAAAGGCAAGGGATTTTGTTTGGACATTTAGTTCTAGTTTTAAACAAGTCACATTAGCAGAATACAACTCCAGCTATTTTCTATAAGGGAAATAAAACAGAATTCCTGTTTAATTTTTGCTTTTACCAGTTTTGACATGAACATCAGCTAGAGCAAATGACTAAACATTATTTATTTGAGAAGAACAACAAAATTAACCCAGCAGCATATGTTATGCTACATCATTTGTTGATAGCAATTGAAAATCCCATTGATGGTAATAAAATGGTTTTAAATAGTTGTCAAATGGCATAGATGCAACTCAAGTTGTTACTATTGTAAGACATCCAAAGTTGCTGTTTAAAAATAATTCTGCACTCTGTTTTAGGGGCAGACTTACTCTTATTTCTCTGTTGAAGAAAAATTTTATGCGGCATATACCAATTATTATATACAAAGAAACGTTTTTGTGAAGCATGCTTTGTTTAGCTAGAAGGATTTTGTGCTAGGCTTGTAAAGCCTGTAATGCTTTTGTTTAGGATAATTTCAAAACAAGTTGTATGTACTATAATTCAAGCATATGACTCAACTACCCCTCATTGAAATAACAAATCCCACCCCACACACAGTTTTAGTGATCTTTAAAATGTTGCTTTGTTAGCTTAAATACTTTTTGTGCTGTCCAGGAGACCAAGACCCAAGTTTGAGAACATTTAGCTTGTCTTTAGAACATTCGTTCACCAACCTGTAACAAAACTAATGTACTGACAGCAAAGCTCTTTTAGAGGTTCTGACTTTGTCTTACAAATTGATCATTAAGGATTTAATGTGTTGACTTTTGGCAGGGAACTGAGAGCTCTGGTGATAGAGATGGTGATGTCCACAGACATGTCTTGTCACTTTCAGCAGATCAAGACCATGAGGAATGCCTTGACACAGACAAACGGGTCAGTACCGCATGGTGTAGCATACCTAAGTTAATAATCATATATGTGAAATCAGACACCACCAAAAATAATGACATATATTCTAAGAATCCTCCAGGTGAATTGAAGTTATTGTCATAATTCTGTTTGTAGGAGGCTCTAGAGCAGCAACAACCACAAACACACAGAACAGTTTTCCGGATCTTTATAAAAGTCAGACAATAATAGGGATGCAGGAGATCTGGTGCTACTTGAGGAGTTATTTACAAACTAGAATATGACCAGGGGGAGCAGCAGTCACTTACAGTTTGCCAGGAGTTGCATGAGTAATGTGGTTGTGGGAGTGCTGGTAATGAGTCTGCACAGAGTGGTGGAATGCAAAGACGGTTCCTCTTAATGTGAGGGTGCACAGGCACACAGGCATACAGGGTGTTTTTGATGTTTTGCAGCAGCCAAGATGAACCCCAACCAGCAGCAGTGAAGAGGCTTTTTTGGAGGCTTCAGCTGTAATCCAGGGGAATCTGACCACTAGCGTCTTTTTTAGGAACCAGGTATTTGTAGAGGACAAGGAGCGTGAATTCACAGCACAGCAAACTCATAGGCAGCAGAGCTACAGGTTAAACAATACCAGACAGGATGTGGAACCAACTGTTGTAAGCCTCAAGGAAACTGCTCCTCTTTAAGCCTCACTGATTGGTGGATAACAAGCACTAGCTTGAACTCATAAACCTGTCACCCTGTGGAAGGTAAGCACAGAGAAACCAACCCACTCTCCAGCACACCGACACACAAAACCCTACACATATAAATACAATGAAAATTAATAATTTATTTAATCATCAATTTTTATGGTCTTTTTTTAATTGTTTCATTAGTGAACCACAATAGTGTCATGCAGCACCCTTACTTCCCATTGCTTTGGGTGCATCCTGTCCGTAAGATAAATTTCCCAAGTTCTCCCCTGGAAGTACAACAAAAACTCTGAGACTCTCAGAGGTCTGAGAGAGGAAAATATTTTTTATTAATGCTATTTAGCTGATTCGTTGCTAATAGCTTGCAAACTTTACTTGTAACACAACATTGCCTTAAATGAGGGACCATTTTATTGTTCCCACACAATAACCTTACATATGTTTTGTGAAATACATTAGACCCCTGGTATTTACGGGGTTCAGCACGGTGTATTGTCGGGATAGGGTTTACAGGCGGGATAGGCTTTTCCTGAATCTGTCCATAGCAGCACCAGAAGATCTGTGCCCTGCAACCAGTGACGACACTCTCTAAGAGTGAGTTTAATAGTCAGTTTCAGATCCCCCTAGACGTGGGGTGCCGGAGATGAAAAGTACAGGGTAGTACTGTAGACGTTCATCGAGTTTATATAGTGCTGCTACGACCCCTGTATCTGAAACATTCACTTCTATGAAAAGCTGCTTGTGGGGGTCAGGCTGTACCAGGATAGGAGCTTGAAAGAAAAGTTGGTTGTCCAGATGAAGGGTGTCTTGGAGGACGTTGATGCTGTTAATGGGGTGGTGGTCTGACTTTAGTTCTTAACTAACCTTAGAAGATTTTTAACCGTTATTGTGATTCAGATATCAGCAAATCTGTGACTGTTTTAATCTTGACATGCATGTACATGTCTGCCTTCAATGATGCAACTCAAAAAGGAAATGAAGGACTTATGGAATTCACATTTTGCTGCAAAAAAAGCAGAAAAACAGAAAGAGATGCTAAAGGAGGCGCTGTAGGATAAGTTGGATGTGCTGTTTATATTCTGTGATTTTCTTTGAAAAAATGTATATATTATCCAGGTGTTGCATAACTTGCATGACGAGGTTTACAAAGTGTCTGAGTGTCTTAAAGGCTGTTTTACACTGATCTCCCTGGCGGATGCCAACAAGTTGATATGCATTTCTTAGAAGAGTGGGAGTAGGTCCCTGTTTTTAGGGTAATCTTGTTGAGTCCTCGCTAATTTATGCAGGGCTGGAGGGAACAATGTCTATTTCACACAAAAAAGAAGCCAGCCCCTAGCTGCTGAGGATTTGATGTATTTCTTCATCGACTTTCTTCCACAGCACGAAATGGTTATATAGGTGACTGGATGTAATGGTGTCCCAAGAAGAAGGGGCTATAGCAAAATCATAAGGTAATGATCAGGCTTTGCTGTTGTTAAATTTGAGATCCAAGTAATCTTCGGGGACATACCTTAGATCCTTAAACAAGGAGATGTGGTCATTTGGAGGTGGGCTCAGACAAACGGCAATGTAATATGATTTTTGGGTGAGAAGAGGACCTGCTGTTTTGAGTTCCAAGGGACTGGTAATGTGATAGATTAGTCTGGTGTCTAGAGCTGAGTTGTGGACAGGAAGATCTAGTGAGGTTATTTCAAATTTACAGTAATCTAAAAGAGATTGGGCTATAGGTGAATATTTCATATCCAGAATCAATCAGTGTACTGAGTTGTAGGGTGTCGTTATGAAACCAGAGGTTAGAAAGATGGACCTTCTCGGGGACTCTGTCCTTCCTGTGTTGAGGACAGGCAGCAATGGAATGAGTTCTGGCCTGGAACAGCTTCAGTGGCAGCAGTTCGGTTGGGCTGCGTATGGCAGGATGTGCTGCAGTGTTCTCCGTCTTCAATGTTATTTCAAAATGAGAATTTAGATACACATCTGTGATTGACAATTTGATAATTCAAAGATTATCTCTGTAGATTGATGAAACCAGCATGGGTTAGCGGGAATACAGACACTGGGTTTGTCATTAGACTATCTTTAGATGTAAAGGACTTGGGACAAAGGAGGCTTCTATTTTCCACTGAAAAGGCGATCTTGTGATTTTCACATCTTCTGATTTTCACATGTCTTAATTCTGTCTTTCTCATGAAAGAAATTGAGGAAATTCTAGTGTAATGGCAGATTCAAAACATGTAGGTTCTCAGGGTGTAAAAAACACAATTAATAATACTGTACTGAACATGATAAGAACTAATATACTGTGCATTGTGTTTCCTTATGTGTCCTTTAAGCAGTTATTAATGCAAATGGCTAGATAAATTAGATGAAACAACAAGAGCCAATTGTTCCTTCATAGAATTGTTAAGAAAAAATTAAAAAAGTAGTTTTTAGGGCATTAGATTTGCAAGAAGATGCAACAAGGTCAAAAAAAATAGAAAAGTGAGAAACTGCTTGTTAACCCTGCATTCATTTTCATGACTCTCGGTATAATGCCACCAGGTCAGAGTCTTGACTGAATTTCATTTTAACTCTTGAGAAAACTTGAGAAACTCTGAGAAACTGAGAAGTTCAATTATGTACAATATATATTTTTCATCATCAGAAAAATACTGTGAGGAATGGTTGAATATAGGTGTACATGGAGGGTAGAATGATCTACTTCACCTTAATATTTTATGGAGTAGATGAAAAAATAAGGCTTTATGGTAGGGTGCAGAGTGATGAGCTATAGGCAGAGCAGATGCACCCTCTACAGGCTGTGAGGATGTACTGATAATGAAAATACCTTGTAAAACAGATGTTAATTGTTCTTGGTTGGTGGTTAATTGCTGCTCAGAGTTACAAGATTGCTTCATTGGTCTGTATGATGGTGGCTTGTTCTTTAGTCATCCTCCTGAGAGCTTCTGCTGAGTAAGGTTGGCCTGAGTGTTCTTTCATTGCTGTTAAGGATTCTGAACCACATGCTGAGTAACTTCCAGGTGGCAGGAAAGCAGTAAAATTATGTTTAATAACAATGATAAAATGTGCAATACTGTGGAAGATCCAGGCTGACAGTGATGTGGGTAACCGGGAGCTGTTTTTAGGGGTTAGGTCAGCAGTTTCCAAACTTTTTTCCTCATACATAAAAATACATGCGGGATTGGGCCACTTATACTAGTCCTTAGGTATATAGCCTTAACTTTAGTGTATTAAAAATCAATTAAAAGTCGAAAAATATGTTATATTGTTGACTATGATTAAAGACAAAACTGCCTTCATCACAGCTTTCCATAATTGGATCTTTATTGATTTATTCACAAAAAGTTATGGTAGCTCATTCTCATAACAGCAGACTTAGATTTCTTCTTAGACAGAGTACAGAGAAAAAACAAAGAAGAAGTAAATGTAAATCCCGCCATCTAGCTGAAGTGCTGATCGAACGCCACTCACCAGAAATCCGGACAAATGTCACTTGATGAAGGAGCATCAGATGAGATTAGCTGATTTTGCTTGTGCAGTATGTGCTCTTTGCACAGCGGTGTGTACTCTGTGTGTTAACAAGAAAAACGCATTTAAGGAAGTTGTGCGCAAAAGCAGGGTAGTAATTTTTGTGCCAACAGGTTTGCGGGGACAGAGCTATCTGAAGGACCAATAATTGTAAGCGTGTGCGTACGAATCTCACGCACACGCGCTCATAGGTGCGCTCGCTCACTGAAAGGTGCTCTGACACACGCTCAACTCTGACAAATTGCTCGCTCGCTAAGCTCACTCTGCGCTGTGTCTGCGCTCGTAACTCTACATTGTATGTAAATGAGCCACGCTCCCAGCCAATCTAAGACTGGCTTTTTTCATCCAGTCAAAGAATTCCTTCCAAATACTACTTCACTTCCATGGAAAACAGCCAATCCCAACTAGCAAATCGAAGGACTGGATCAAGAACAGGAAGTTTCCGAAGGAAAGAGTAAGACACAATAGAAGATAACATGGTTACTTTTCCAATTTTATAGGGTTAGAATTTATTTAAATTTATTGAAAGTATACAAATGTATTATTTACTATCATTTTTATTATAGTCAACTTTCTTTTAAATACTGTAATACAATTTACATTATCCTCTGTCCCACTATTACGTGGAGAAAGTTAATGTTAATTTTTTTATTGAACAAGCAAGGTAACCCGTGTCAACGGAAAAGCTGATCGTATCCTAGCAACACTAACAGATGACAAGATGGAAAAAGAGACAAAACTATGGAGTAAAATAAAGTTCTTGTACCCAAAACTCTGCTGAAATATTAGTGGGTCTGAGGGTATGAATCAACTTTATGTATTTGGAAGGAATTCTTTGATTGGATGAAAAAGGCCAGTCTTTGATTGGCTGGGAACGCGACTCATTTACATACAATGTAGAGTTGCGAGCGCAGACACAAAGCTGAGCACGAGCAGAGTGAGATAAGCGAGCGAGCAGTTTGTCAGAGTTGAGCGCGTGCCACCGCATACCTGGTGACACAAAAATCACAGCATACAGAATTGATGTGCATTATTGATATGTGAAGCATGTGTACCTGTGCATGCATGCTTATTACCACAAAGGTACTGTCGAATGCATTTTTTCCTCACCTACAGTGAGAACAGAATTGCACTCAGTGGAAGGAGTGATACTTTGGAACGTAAGTCAACTTAGTGATCGAGATGTAAAGGACATCATGGTCATGGCTTTCGGGTATGTTTAATAACTTTGGGTAAATTTATTTTGCGGTTGTCCTTATTAGGGGAGCAACTGCCTTGATCATCAGTAGCTTCCCCTGGTGTTAAAACTAAGAAGTGCAATATACTTAAGCAAAACTTGAATTGCTGCGGGCCATGTTCTGTTCTATTTATTAAATTTAATGCAAATTATTAATAATGGACCGCGACCGTAGTTTGGGTTAGGTAGATCTAAATGAAATTGAATTATAAATCTGATAAGCAGCAGGCTATTAGAGGGAGGTGAATGTAATGAAAAGTGAGAGGTAGGTGAATTCTCCACATCCCCTCTCCCCTTGAGGCAAATTAAAGGCTCATTTTTAATTGGCTGCATTTGTAAATCTCTGCCTGTAGTGGTGTTTTTATCTATATCAAAATGTATTGGTGAATCTGTATATACTGAACCCCAAATAGGTGGGGTTCCACTGTATTTCCGGACAGCCTACTCTGTTCTTCTTTTCACCAAGGGACACATATAACAGCCCTAATTAACTGTGCAGCAATACACAAGGGAGGGGCAGGGGCTGTATGACAGTACATACTCCATACTTCTGCATACTTCTGAAGAGAGTCTGGTCCCTTTATGCTTTCCCCTCCATGTCATCAAAATGTCTTTAAAATTATCAGTAGTTTTAAAACTATTAGTGGATTTTAAAAACTTTAGCATGGCTTTATATGAAGGCAAGTATTACTTGAGCTATTCAGCTGAAAGTAAAATATTGCAATTTTCTCTGTCTGCAGTCAAAGGAATCATTTTTTTTCAACTGGCATGAAAATGTGAAAACTGTACATTGGGTTTGAAACAATCAAATTTCTTCCTCTTTCAAGGACAGCATACGGGTTTCTCTCAGTACCCAAATTCACTTTATCAACCGTAAGCTTTCAAATTTACACTTCTGAGCACTGCTTCCTGGAAGATGTGTGAAGCTTGTCTATCTGGTGGATATGACTAGATCAACAGTGGGAGTTTGCTGCAACGGCCAACCATAAGGTCCTGCAGGCTTCTGGACCAGGACCAGATTGGTCAGTATGTCCATTTAGGGCCTGTTTTCATAGTTTCACAGGAATAGCACTGAGATCAAACAGTCAAGCTTCTGCCTCTCTCTGTTGTTCGTACTGCAGGAGGTGTAGAGGGAGGTGGCTGTCAGGCTTTTCACATCACGCTTGGATGAGATTTTGGGGAAGATACTGTCATAAGCCTGTCAGCATGCTCAATCTGCCTGACTGTAGTCTGTGCAAATAGTGCTGAAAAACAAAAGAAAACACCTGGCAGCTTTTTGCTTACATAAATCAGCCAGGCTGACAGGCTCTTTTTAGTGTGCAGTGTTTCATCAATAAAGTTGAAAATTAGTAAATGTTTTCATGGTGTAATAATCTTCTTCCTGCTCTCGGTGAAGGTGGACACTTTTACTCTATTGTCCTCCCCTATTCTTCCCCTTCTTTAGCTCATAGTAATTTCTCTCTTTTAGAGTCTTTATTTGCATATCTTCCAAATTGCAAATTATGGATCTGGCCAGCTCTTGTCCAGACATTTTACCTCTGGATACACAGTGGACTCCTAGCAGAAGCGGAGGGATGTGTGCCTGTCAACACTCTCAGTTGAGGTTGTAGAAATTTTTTTACACAATTGGATTTTTGATGGCAGGATTTTTTTCTTATTGAGTTGATGGTGACCTGGCATATTGAGAAATCCAGAAAAGGTTGGCAGCTGTTCTGACCGTTGTGAAGCTGTCTGTCATGTATAATTGAATATGCAATGATTGTTCAAAACTAAGACTGAGATGTTACATGAAACAGAATTTGATCCTTGCACAGGCTGGTTAAGGTTCCTGGACTCAGAGGTGAAATGGGATAAATCTTGAAGAAAGTTGCATGCTCGGATTTGGCACAAAGAACCTTCAATTTGGATGTTTGAAACAAACAACATACAACCTTCACTGTCCCCGCCCAAAATGTTTTTCTTTTTAATCTTTGTTTTGCTTCTTTGAGCCGAGGTTCTTTGCAATCCCAAATTGTATTCTGTTAAGGATAAAGTATGGAAATGGTTTTATCTCTTCTTCTTACCTAATCTGGCAATGTTAATCCTAATGTTCATCTATCGCCTGGCTTTCCATGTATTATGATGTCTTTCTGGATTGGTGTACTGGAATTTTCTTATTTCCCTGAAGTATTCCTCATCTTACAAGTCCCTGTTGCTGTCTGTCTCCAGTATAGACAAAGTGAAGGTTTTATCACTGATTCTTCACGCAGCAGACATCAGTCATCCTGCCAAAGCCTGGCCACTGCACTACCACTGGACTCACAGCTTGATGGAAGAGTTTTTCAGACAGGTACACAACTCTATACTGTTTGATGTCATAATTCTAAATCTTACCTGAAGTACTAAACCCAATTAATTCCCAACACAAATCTCTACTTGAACAAGTGTGACTAATGGAGTAAGGGTGCATTTAGTAAAACTCTTGTCTAGTTTTTGTGTTAAATTGGGCAAAGCTGGGACAGGTAATGTGTCAAGTGGTTCCCTTTCTTTCTTTCTTTCAACTGCAGGTTCCCCCAACTTAAAAAGGTAGCTTTTTCTAGAAGTCATTGTACTTCACTTCACTTAAGAACCAAAAATAAATTTATAATTTTTCTCTTATTTTAAAATTTCTCAAGGCCACAATACATAAAAAAAACCTTTAAATGCAAACAACATACCCTCTAAGCAACTAAAGATTATCCTTAAAACAAAGTAAAACTTATTTAAATTTTAAGAACCAAAATCTACCAAACATATTTTAAGTACCAAGTAATTTTACAGGTTTTTTTTCTTTTTTTTTCTCTCTTTAATTGCACCATTTCAATAATTCAAATTTAGCAAATGACTTTAAACTTACAAAACCTTTTCAAAAACACATCTTAACATAACTGCAATAAATATATCAATCGCATCATGTACCATGATTGTAACATTAAACTTTCAATCCGAGTATAAGGATGTATGTCGTAATGTATTAATACACAATCAAGTACAATTAGTAACTCACTGTCTCCTTTATTTCTTTGAAACAAGCGTTTTAATCTGGCTCCTTCCTGGATTTCCTGCCTGCTCCTCCGCTGTCAGCGGGACTACCAACTGTCTAAATCTCTGAAGCATTGTAAACTCAATACTCCTCAGAATGCTGGAGCTGAAATGCTTGGACGAAGGATACCTGGACTCAACTCTGTGGCACAGAATCGTGTAATGCGTAACATTCACATCCTTTCAATCCCTCTGGAGTCTGGTTTAACAATAATTAGGTGCAACATAATGCACAGTGTCTTCCTGACTCTGTACCATGTCATCAATAGGATTTTCATTTGCAAGTTTAGCAGCATGTTTAAATGTCCTTTTTACAATCCAAACACCTGCTTCAACAGAGCCATTAGGATAGCCGGATCTTCCACTGCCAGTCATTTCCATTTTTAACTGACGTTTGTTCCACAGCAGGCCTGTTTACCTTCGAGGAAATTATACAAGTCCTACAGAAAAGCTTTGGAACTAACAAAATTGCTTGTCTGATAAGCCATTAGAAGATTTTCATTCAACAGTTTTGGCAAGCTCTGTGTAAATTGCTTTACTAGCCATGCAGCCTAATGCTAACCCCAAGACCTTTATTTTGACTCTCCTCTTCACATCATCTTTAACCTGGTAAGGTCCAAACAGGTGAACTGTTTAAACTCAAATAGGGCAGCTGGACTAGTTCCATCGAGGCAAACCAGTCATCACTTATACATTCTTGCACTAACGTTCTCGCAGATCACAGTTTTTAATGAATGTTTGAACAATTCTTTGTGCTTTTATGAGCCCCATGCTGTCTTTCTCACCTTTAGAAGGATTGCATCCACTTCCTCATATGAGCTTCACGAACCAGCAGCGTTGATACCCAGGCACTGTATGGTAACAGGGGAATGCCAACTCGGTCTTCATTAAGTTTCTGGTATCTCCAGCCAAAAACCACAAATCCCAGATTCATGTCTTTGTAGACCACCAAATGATCTATTGTTGTGGCTGGAAAGGTGGTGCAGCAAGAGAAAATGGTCTCTTAAAGCATCTTGGCATTGGACCACAGTAATGACCCTAGCTAATAACACTGCCACCCACTTTTGGTTTTTCACATACCTGTTTAAATGAGCAACACATTGTGCAGACCGGTTCTCTATTTTGGTCTGAGCATGTAAGTTCATCTTTAGATTTTACTAGTCTTACTACTGTTGTCATAATGAGCAGTTACCAGGACTCTAAGGCAAGCAACAACTAAGGACACTCAAACAGTTTTAACAGATTTATTTATCACGAGAATCAAGAATCAGTTTATCTATATAGCGGCAATTTACAACAGGTGTCGTCTCAAGGCACTTCACAGAAAATCAATTAAAATCAAAGATACATCAAAACAAATCAATTTGAAAAAGTTTCCAATCTAAGGAACCCCAGCAGATTGCATCGAGTCATTGACTTGCAGCATTCACTCCTCTGGAATCAGCAGACCAAAACAATGGCTTCGGTGGTCGTTGACTTTACAGCAATCCCTCATACTTAGCAAGCATGTAGCGACACTGGAGAGGAAAAACTCCCCTTTAACAAGAAGAAACCTCCAGCAGAACCAGGCTCAGTACAAGCAGCCATCTGCCACGACCGACTGGGGGTTTTAAGAGACAGAAAGCTAAATTAGAAGCACAAGATACTGAAATAATAGAGTTTATAGCAGCAGTTGTAGAACGTCACTGGAAGCATCTCGGCCCATGTTCTCATCCAAGAAGCTGTGTCAGCTAACAGAACGCCAGCCCAGCTGTGGTAACTATGGGGAGAAGAACACTAAGAGAAGGTAGAGCAAAGGAGAGCTGTCTGTCAAGACTGAGTTCCTCCCCAACCGTATTAGGCTGTCTTCTCTACCTCTTCCTAACTATAAACTTTATCAAACAGGAAGATTTTAAGCCTAGATTTGAAACTAGACAGGGTGTCTGTCTCACGGACTAAAGCTGGAAGCTGGTTCCACAGGAGAGGAGCCTGATAACTGAAAGATCTACCTCCCATAGTGCTTTTAGAGATTCTAGGAACCACCAGTAAACCTGCAGTCTGAGAGCGAAGTGCTCTGTTAGGGACATAAGGAGTAATCAGATATCTGATACACGATGGAGCTTTATTAGTGAGGACTTTATATGTCAAAAGAAGAATCTTAAAATCTATTCTAAGTTTGACAGGGAGCCAATGAAGGGAAGCTAAAATAGGGGAGATATGATCTCTCTTTTTAAGTTTCATCAGAACTCTTGCTGCAGCATTTTGGACCAACTTTAGATTTTTAATTGCATTTTGTGAACTTCCTGCTAATAAAGAGTTACAATAGTCCAGCCTTGAAGTAACAAATGCATGGACTAGCTTTTCAGCATCTGCCCTAGATAGAATATTTCAAATTTTTGTTATATTCCTAAGATGAAAGAAGGAAATCTTACAGACCTGTTTTATATGAGACTTGAAAGACATTTCCTGGTCAAAAATAACACCAAGGTTCTTTACATTGTCACCTTTGCCAACCTGATTCTATCCAGGTCAAGCGGCTGACTAAGCAATTTCTTTTTTAGAGGTTCTGGTCCAAAGATAACAACTTCTGTCTTTTCAGAGTTCAAGAGCAGAAAGTTTAAAGTCATCCACATTTTTATGTTATCTAGACATGCATGTAATCTACCAAACTGACTGGATTCATCAGGATTTATAGATAAATACAGTTGTGTATCATCAGCGTAACAGTGGAAATTAACACAATGCTGTCTGATGATTTTACCAATAGGGAGCATGTATATAGTAAATAGAATTGGGCCAAGTACAGAACCCTGTGGAACTCCACAAGTAACCTTACAATGTGGAGAAGATTTGTCATTTAGATGAACAAACTGGGATCTATCAGACCAATACGATTTAAACCAGCCTAGTTCCCTTGATCCCCACAGTGTGTTCGAGCCTTTCAATGAGGATATTGTGATTGACTGTGTCAAAAGCAGCACTGAGATCTAACAGAACTAGAATAGACACGAGCCCATTGTCTGAGGCCATGAGAATATCATTAGTAACTTTAAGGAGAGCTGTCTCAGTGCTATGATGAGCTCTGAAACCTGACTGAAACTCTTCAAATAGGTCATTATTCATCAAATGCTCTCTCAGTTGATTAGCAACAATTTTTTCACGGATTTTAGATAAAAAAGGAAGATTAGATATCGGTCTGTAATTTATTAGGTCTTCTTGATCAAGAGAAGGTTTCTTTAGTAGGGGTTTTATTACAGCTACCTTAAGAGCTTCTGGTGCATAACCATTCATTAATGACAAATTAATCATTTCCAAAATGGGGGTAATAATAATAGGAAATACTTCTTTACACAATTTTGTCGGGATTGGATCCAACATACAAGTTGAAGGCTTAGACGAAGAAAATATTTTTGAAAGCTCAGAAGGCTCTACTGGAACTAAAGACTTCAAACAGAGATCATGCTCCAGAGCCACATTCAGTTCCTCATTTCTTATTGAGGTAGTACTTACGTTTGGTAGTATGCCATCAATTTTAGTTTTAATAGATTCAATTTTATCAATAAAGAATTCCATAAAGTCATTACAGCTAAGAGTTGGAGGAATGGATGATATAATAGTTTTCATTTCTCGTAAGTTTAGTAACTGTATTAAAAAGAAACCTAGGATTGTTCTTATTCCCCTCTATTAGTAAAGTAAAATATGCAGATCTAGCTTGGCGCAGGGTCCTTTTATACAGAAGCACGCTGTTTTTCCAGGAAAAATGGGACTCCTCTAAAAGCGAAAACCGCCATTTCTTCTCCAATTTCCCGGTTTTTCCCTTTAAGGTACGAAGTTCTGAATTAAACCAGGGGGCCAAGCTCCTATGAGTAATCACTTTCCTTTTTATGGGGGCTACGTTTTCTAATGTTGTACGCAATGAGAACGTAATACTATGAACAACAGCATCAATCTGTGCAGGGCATGAAATTAATTGGTTGCCCTCCACTGCGCTTCTCTGAAATACTGAAGAAATTTGAGGTGGAATGGATTCTTTGAATGCTTTAACAACATTGTCCGATAGACACATACTTTAAAGACATTTTCTTTCAGATTTTAAGTACTCGGTGAAAAAGAACTCAAAAGTTATCAAAAATGGTCAGAAAGGAGAGGGTTATGAGGCAGCACTATAACTTTTTCACACTCAATGCCATAAGTCAGCACAAGGTCTAAAGTGTGACCAAGAGAGTGAGTAGGTTTGGATTTTTTGAGTGAAGCCAATTGAGTCTAAAATGGAAGTAAAGGCTACATTTAGACTGTCATTTTTTGTGTCAACATGAATGTTAAAATATCCCACTATAATGATTTTATCAGTGTTTAACACCATTTCAGATAAAAAATCTGAGATCTGATCTATAAATTCAGAGTAAGGACCTGGCGGACGATACAAAATAACAAACAGAAGTGGTTTAATTCTTTTAGAGGTTGGATGCAGAAGGCTAAGGCTTAAATGTTCAAAAGAACTATAACTATTAGTTGGCCTGGGATTAATTAATAAATCTGATTTAAAATGCTTCCTACTCCTCCACCTCTCCCAGTACTTTGAGGAATCTGAAAGTTTGAATAATTTGAGGGAGTTGATTTGTTGATACTAACATAATCCTAATGCTGCAGCCAGGTTTCTGTGAGACAAAGCAAATCAATTTGATTATCAAGAATTAAATCATTAACTAATAAGGACTTTGAGGATAGAGATCTGATGTTCAATAAGCAACACTTAATAGTTGTACATTTTTATTTCATCTGAGTTGTTTTTATCTTTATGAGATTTTCAGGATTAGCTCTTTTTAGATTGATTATGAGATTTTCAGGATTAGCTCTTTTTAGATTGATCTTTAATCTATTTGGTTTTAAACACACATCTTCACTGAAATTCAATAAATGTCTCAATTCAAGAAGAATCAAGAACCTGTTTATTTATATAGTGCCAATTTACAACAGATGTCGTCTCAAGGCACTATACAAGAAAATCAATTTCAGAATCCAAATTATAGATGCATCATAAACAAATCAGTTTGAAAAAGTTTTCAATCTAAGGAAACCGGAGATTGCATCAAGTCATTGACTTGCAGCATTCACTCCTCTGAAATCAGCAGACCGAAGCAATGACTTGTGTTGTCATTGACTTTACAGCAATCGCTCATACTGAGCATGCATGTAGCGACAGTGAAGAGGAAAAACTCCTCTTTAACAGGAAGAAACCTCCAGCAGAACCAGGCTCAGTACAAGGGGGTTTGAAGAGACAGAAAACTGAAATCGATGCACAGTATACTGAAAAAAACCCAGTTCATAGCAGCAGTTGTAGAGCGTCACTGGCAGCAGCTCAGCACATGTTCTCATCCAGGAAGCTTTCTCAGCTAACAGAACGCTACACCAGGTGTGGTTACTATGGAGACAAGAACACTAAGAGAAAACAAAAGGTTAACAAGGTTGAAATAACGGTTACTAAAGCAGATTGGACAAAGGAAGAAGGTAGCAGAGAGAGAAGTTGTCAGATTGTCCTCCAGCAGTAAGCCTGTAACAGCATAACTATAGAAATAACTTCAAAAACCTTGTCTTCATGTCTGTCTGTAGACTTAGACATGAAGAAGGTAGAGCAAAGGAGAACTGTCTATCAAGACTGAGTTCCTCCACCAACCGGATTAGGCTGTCTTCTCTACCTCTTCCTAACTAAAAACTTTATCAAAAAGGAAGGTTTTAAGCCTAGATTTGAAACTAGACAGGGTGTCTGCCTCACGGACTAAAGCTGGAAGCTGGTTCCATAGGAGAGGAGCCTGATAACTAAAAGATCTACCTCCCATTCTGCGTTTAGAGATTCAAGGAACCACCAGTAAACTTGAAGTCTGAGAGCGAAGTGCTCTGTTAGGGACATAAGGTGTAATCAGATCTCTGATATATGATGGAGCTTGATTAGTGAGGGCTTTATATGTCAAAAGAAGAATTTTAAAATCTATTCTAAGTGTGACAGGGTGCCAATGAAGTGAAGCTAAAATTGGGGAGATATGATCTCTCTTTTTAAGTTTTTAAAGTTTAAGTTGCTGCAGCGTTTTGCACCAACTGAAGACTTATCTACATTTTGCGAACCTCCTGCAAATAAAGAGTTACAATAGTCCAGCCTCAAAGTAACTAATGCATGGACTAGTTTTTCAGCATCAGTGCAAGAGAGAATATTTCTAATTTTTGCTATATTCCTAAGGTGATAGAATGAAATCTTACAGACCTGTTTTATATGGGACTTGAAAGACATATCCTGATCAAAAATAACACCAAGGTTCTTTACATTGGTACCAGACGCCAATTTAATGCTATCCAGTTTAAGTGGATGACTTAGCAGTTTCTTTTTAGAGGTTCTGGTTCAAAGATAACAACTTCTGTCTTTTCAGAGTTCAAGAGCAGAAAGTTTAAAGTCATCCACATTTTTTGGTTTTCTAGATATGCCTGTAATCTACAAAACTGACTGGTAGATTACAGGCCATGATTCTAAAACTAAGCGTTCAATCCAAGTGTAAATATGTCTTAATATGTTTTGACATACCACCAAGTACAATTTATAGTTCACTGGCTGCTCCGTCTCTTAGAAAAAGGCTTTTTTAATCGTTTACCTTAACCTCTTTTGAGATAAAAAAAGGGGAAAAAACGTTACATTTTTTTATAAAGCCTAATTTATCAGTTTGAATTTTAATAATGACAACATGCAGTATAGGCAATCGAGTCTATGCATTCTTATTTGCAGGTCCACTTTTTTTTTTTAACCAGCGACTGACTTCTTGTTTCCCATTTCTATCTGAGTGCAAATAAAGTTTCAAACTTTCAGCAAAAAGAGGACTGTTAAGAGATAAAGTTATCACGTCGTCTAAATTCCCAGTTACAGAACTGTTTATCAGCCTTGAATCAAAACCCAAACCGACCTAGTTTGAGGGTGAAGAAATTTTTAACCAACTTACATTGTGTCTTTTTTTCTTCTTTAGGGAGATAAAGAGGTGGAACTGGGTCTTCCTTTTTCTCCTCTCTGTGACCGCAAAGCCACCATGATTGCACAGTCACAAATTGGTAAACATACACACCTGGTCCTGCACTGTGCTGTGATTTGTCATATATAGATATATATCCCCCAAAAAATTTGGATAATGTCATTTGTGTTCATGTATTTGTATTCCTCCTAATGCTATTTAACCTTCAACCCTCAGTTGACTTTCTTTAACTTATCTGTCTTTCTTGTAGGTTTTATAGACTTCATCGTTGAGCCAACTTTCACTGTCCTGGTTGATACCACAGAGAAGGTGATTGGACCTCTTATAGAAGAAGACAGGACGGCCAAAGAGACTGGAAACAGAAGGTCCAGGTAATAGGATTATTTTATTAATTATATTACCAATCTCCCATCTCATTGCACAATGCGTATAATGACAATAAATGGCATGCTATTCTATTCTAATAGGGAGAAATACAGAATGGTATCAGCAGATAAAAGTAAATTGAAAACTTATTACTTTTAATAACACTGGAGGAAGGGGTTATCTGCATGGATCAAACTTATATCAAAATTGTTATTGTTAGGTTAGGGTTATCTTCATTGATTTCTCTTGTCCCCAAAATCCATCTATCTGGAAAATAAGGTTGGCCTGCACCAGAGTTGAGGTGTAATACCAAAATACCACATATTCTCAAGACATGAAACAAACATGACTGGGAACAACTAATCGAAATCTAAACGAGGTGATGAAAGAATAAAACATTAATAAAAAGGGAGTTTAGTCTGTTATGTTCGATTGACAAAACAAGACCAGTGGGCAACCCTGTTATACTACTACACCTGCCTGATGAAGGCATGTGGGAGGGAAGTTCAACTGACCTCTAACAAACAGCCATAACTCTAACACCAGGTGGACTTGTGAGTTCCTAGGTAGCTAGCCAAAGGCCATCTGGCGTAGTTTAGCTGTTGAGGTCGACAATGGCTTTGGGGCATGCCCCTTGGGATTAAAATGATGTAAAACAATCACGGATCAGACTGGCCTGTTTAAAAGAAAGTCCACAAAGTCATACACCTTAACCAGCTATTAGATGCGGTGGCTTTTTTCATAAAAAGCAGCTTAACAGTTCACAGGCCTGACACAGAGGCCTTAGACCTGACTTTGATTAAAGGTCACTCTTACTATGAGGTAATTTGTCTCATGAGTTAGCTGATGTCGGGACTGGTTTCGGAAAGTGAACCTTGAAAAAACTAGATCTGCCAGTCCAGGGAAGGTCAACTCATGCCGCAGGGAGACCTGCAGTAGATGTTATTTCCTGTAATCATGGAGTATTTGAAAAAAACGGCTGGTAGCAGGCTTCTGTTGTCCTCTGGCTAGAAGGTTTCTGTTGCTCAGGGAAGAAACAAAAAAAGCAAAGTCCGCAGATAAACAAACACAAGTTTCCCAGGCCACTTTGAACGACTGTCCCTATCCTGTCCAGCAAAAACAGGATAAGAAGTGAAAAAAATAAATTTCTCTGTTAGAGATAACCTTGTGAAGAGCCAAACTCATGCAGGAATTGGAAGAGTTAGGCCCTTTATCAACTCTGTGCTGCCACTAGTTATTTTTCTGTTGAGAATTCTGGTGGTTTGGTCTGAGTTTTGTCCACTTTTAAAAATGGGTTTCACTGACCTGAAAGTGTTTCTATTTAAGTAAACCTGTCAGATTGACCGGAATGCCACGACAGTAGATTATATCTTGCGTAGTGTTGTTGACTATAGCAACTCCTCATACTGAGCATACATGTAGCAACAATGGAGAGGAAAAACTATCCTTTAACAGGAAGAAACCTCCTGAAGTCTCCATACTCCGTATGAGTGGCCATCTTGCATGACCGACTGGGGTTTGAAAAGGAGAAAACATAAGCAAGAAAACTGATGGAGGTGTAAATTCTAAGTAAAAAGCAGGAACTTAATAGCAAGATGTCGTATAAGATGTACTATAAAACTGAGCTTGTTTATTCAGGTGAAATCAAAACCCAAGAATTGGTGGACCTACCTTTAGAGGGAGCTGGATGTAAGGATTCAGCAATGATAATGGAAGCCGATACGAACATCTAAATATGATTACAAACAATTATTTACACAATTAATTTCTAAACTGAACCATATATTTGTTCTGGCCTTTGTCCTGCAAAAAAGGAGTATCCTCCAAAAAGGGAGAGCCTTAGCACAGGCAGCTGCAAGTCACTCTAGATAATCTGCTCTTATACACAGAATATAAGCCTTTGTCTCCCTACTTGAGTTGCTCTTGTTAGTAAACTCAATCTAATAATATAAAATTCTATTTGTAAAATTAAAATGGAGAATGAATGAGTTGCTGGCAGCAATTTCTCAGCTGATGTCCCCCTCCAGCAAAATGTCAAAGGTAAAGGAATGGAAGACCACTTGTCACTTTTATGGAAGGAAAAACAGTGAAAGAAAAAATAAGGTTATCAGCTGACATAGCAGTAACTGATGCAAATTGGATATAAGAAAACGCAGCAGACTGAAAAAAGTGGTCAAATTGTCCTCCAGCAGTCTATCCCTTCAGAAAAGACAAGATAGAGTGAAAAAACAAATAATAACACAGAGGTAATTCACTTCATTACCAAAGGCAAATTTAATTCCATTCTGACAGTTTGTGTTTTTAGAGGTTCCGGTACAAAGATTCTGGTCCAATTTCTTGATTTTTAGAATTTAAAAGTCATCCAAATTTTTAGATATTCAAGACATGCCTATAATCTACCAAACTGGATTCATAAGGAGTCATGGATAAATATAGCTGTCCTCACCATAACAGTGGAGATTCACATAGTAAATTATTCAACAGACGCTCACGCAGTGGATTAGCTGAATTTTTGAAGAGATTTTAGATAAGAATCGGATATTAGAAATAGATCTTTAATTTATTGGTCAAGAGAAGGCTTCTTAAGTAAGGGTTTAATTACAGCTAATTTCAAAGCCTGTATATTACATATACATTTATAGTAATCAAAGGAAACGCGTAATACATAATTTGGTTGGGTTTAGGTCCAACATGCATGCCGAGAAGGATAAGTGGGTTGGACAATGGACGGATGAAAAGGTCCAACAGTCCAAACTGACAGGCTGTAAAGCTACATTCAGTGCTGCTTTACCTACTGCGAAAGTTGCAGTCAACCAACCGTACTAAGAAGAAACCTAGGATTATTCTTAACTATCTTCTACTGAAGACTGTACTATACAGGAAATGTATAGTACAGTCTTCTACTGATTCTCCCCATTTTTAACAGTACATTCCTGGCAACAAACGCTGCTGTACAGCAACTGTACTTTTGACTATTTTTACAGGGTATGTTTTAAGGTCACTGTCTTTCTTTATAATCTCACATTAGTATTTTTAATAATGTTCCTCATTCATGCTCAAAGAATTTGATTTATTTATTTTTTATTAAAAAACATTAGTCCAATTTACATCTTTTAATAATCTTCCCATGAAAGGCACAGCTTTATCAAAATATGGTTCATTATTCAGAAAGACTCATAATTTATCTCTGATTGTTTTTAAAGCATCAGTCCAATCAATATTATTATTAATCATTGCTAAGCACATAACAATTTATCACTTGTACATCAAAGCATGCATATAAAAGCTATCTATAATATTTTCTCTGTGTTAGTGCAACACTTCACACCAAAACTCTGTGTGCATGTGGGGAGCCAGAACAGTTTATCACTACCTCACTCATGGTCTGTTAAACTGGGCTTTCATTCAGCCTAACAGGAAGCGGCTCTGTCACAGTGGAGTCGGTGCAGAGACATAGCGGCAATCGCCATGGAAACAGCGATGATGGACAGATGAACTTTGCTTTGACAGCCATTGACCTGCCAGCTCTAAGGCACCACCTCTCCAGTGTCATTTCCAGCAACAAAGATCAATGGAAGGAACTATCTGTGCATGGTATGCCAACACAACAGCAAACATAAATTCACTTTTAAAAGATTCCAGTAGGGTGATTAAAACCACATGTTTTTGAGTTTAATGATCTTGGTCAATTCAATCAATTTAAAGAAATAACTTATTAGATTTAGCTAAAAGGCTTTACATCCACATTTATATATTTTGTGCAAGAAACTCCATTCAAAGTTTCACACGTTCTGCAGTACTCCATCCACTTATACTTTCTGACAAGTCTGACAGTATTGGTAAAAAAACAGTTAATTAGAGAAAACTAATGTTCAACACTGAGCACGATGTATAGCTTGACCTGGGACACTTGGACCTTGGATGAATTCTCACTTACCCCCAATCAGATGAGGGGTAAAAACCTGAGGACAGACTGATTGTCACCCCCAGCTTGGCATAATATTCTTTCCAGAATCTGGATATAATCTGAGGTCCACGATCAGACACAATGTCGGCTGGATGTCCATGCAGGCGGAACACCTATTTGGCCAGGATCTCCCCCACCTCTTTTTCAGACAGGTGCTCTTTAAGGGGAACCAGGCGATCCATTTTGGAAAACCTTTCCAGAACGGTTAAAATGACAGAGAATCCATTAGAAGAGGGAGAACCTGTAACAAACAGAGAGATGAGATCAAGGATGTGTTACAGTGGTCGTAACATCCCAGATGTTGGGGGGGCGAGGACTTGGCTTGGTTGAAGTGAGTACATGAGGAGACAAACCTTCTAACGTCCTTCATCAGGGTATGCCACCAAAACGGGGTTTGAACAACTTAGATTGTTTTGAAGATTCCTGGATGACAATAGAGATGAGAGCTATGACAGAAATGCATTACCTTTTGACCAAGCTCTCCGGAACACACAGATGATCTTTAGGGCAATCTTCTGGAGTTGTTAAACTGCGGGTGGCGTCCCTGATCTCCTTTTACAGATCCAGCCAAGTGACAGTGTCATACAGAGTACAGGAGAATACATTCATCAGCACCACTGGTCTCTGGTTCTGGTTCTGCCTTTTTCTTGATTTTAGAAAGTGCATCAGATGTAATTTTCTTCCTCTCAGGTCTGTAAGATGGAGAATAAAAAAACCATCCAATAAAAGCAGAGCACATCTTGCCTGTCTTGGCTTCAGCCTTTTAGCAGACTTCTGGTATTCCAGGTTTTTCTGATAATTTTAAACAATGAATCCTTAGTCCCTTCCAGCCAATGTCTCCATTCCTCCAGTGCAAACTTCACTAAAGTAATGTACAGGAGTGGCGATTTGGCTGTAATTACTTTTTATTTTATTTTTATTTTATATTTGTATTTATTATTTAATTTCCTTTTGGGATAAATAAAGTATTTTTTATTGATTTGATTTGATAGTTTGCCAAGGAAGGATGTGTATGTGGTGTGAAACTCATATTTGTCAGCTTTAACAAACAGATGATTCTGGAGCAGGCGGAGGAGAACTGATGTGACATGGTTTTGAGGTTTCTTTACAGGTGGAACCAATATGTAATATATGCCTTTCACACATTTTGGGAGCCAATTATAGGGGTCTATTAAAGCAGGTCTTTGGCTATATTAATGTATTAATAATTAATAATAATTTATTATTCATGAATACATATATTTATATAATTATTAATAATGAAAGTTTATATATTATAAATTGGGCACCACCTGATAATCCGGAAATAAATAGCCAAACCTGTTCAGTCTCTCATGAAGGAGTTTGAGCTAATTTAGCTGTTAAGATAGACAATAGCAGGCCAAGACCCTCTAGTTTCAGCTGATGCGCACCCGCAAAGTTTTCATTAAGCTCAGAGGAAAATGTGTAGCGTGTGTGTGGAGGAAAATGGACTGGAAGAGGCTACGTTTACAGTGATACAGGCCAATCAGATATGTCGGAGCGGAATTTTTAAACAAGGCTATACACAAATAGAAGAAGTTGCAGCTTCTTCACATAAGCAGTCATTTACAGTTCTAGGGTTCAGTGACACAATCAAGCAGAATGCAACCATTCATATATGTATATTGTGTAAACCTCAAACCTGTAACAAGACCTGGTTTTGATAAACTTAAGTCTTACTTTAAGGTGAACTGTTTTGATCAGCTGATTTCGGGCCAGGTTCAAAGCTGTCCAGGAAAAACCGGTCCACGTTACGGATCGGGTCATAGATGCACAAACTCTGACTTCTACTGATTCCTTAGAAGGCTTAACATCCTTTTCTTCTCATCAGGGCGAAGCAGGATGAAACAAAGTTTACAGATGCACAGACATGCAACTTGCGTTACTTCAAAAGAAACAAAGATGGAAGCAGAAAAGGGGCTATTTAAACGTAGCTATGACTGTCACATCACCAGGGGGGCTTACCCCTTTGAGTTGGTCCATGTTTAGTCCGTTTATAAAATAGATCTCAACATCCGTTTGTTTATAAGATTGATCCCCAACATCCCCCCTTAGTTCTGAAGAGTGTGATGTTAGTCCCAGTCTTTGGAACTATGATGGATCCATATGTCCATGAGAATGAAAAATCTGTTCACCATTTTTCTGAAAATGTAAAGACTTCAGTCCATTGTTCAAAGGTGTGTAGCTGTTAAAAGTATCACCAAGTCTGGGGTTTCAATCTTCAGGTCTGGGTTTTACATTTACGCTAAGTAAAACAATAAAACTGTATATCACCATTGTAATATATTAACAACCATAAATGACCTTGTAGAAATAAGGGGAAAAGATTAGAAAAGACAGTGGACATGATTAATATCCCACAACAATGGTGGGGTATTACTCATGTTGTGGTAAAATTAAATTCATTTTGCTTGTAATTTTTTTAATCTGCCTGTAGGCGGGGCTGTCACCATTGTTATGATCCATCCAAATACAAGGAGAACCAATGTTAAATAAAATAAGTAAATCATTGTATGTGTTCCTGTCCAATCTGTTCTTACGGTAGTGAGGGGAAATTACTTCAGCTGAGTGGCTATGATGCTGAACTTAACCTAGTTACCTTAAAGTAAGTATTTAAAATCCTGGCTTTAATTCTAAAATTATTTTTCTAATTATTACGATAACACTGCTTACGCTATCTGCTATGTGGGTTTTTAAGCGTTGCGCAATTTTGCAGTGGCGTTCCAGATTGTTATCAAAACTATGCCTAAGTGGTGATTCAACCTCTAATGAAGTGGTTTTAAAGTTCCTTTAAAGCCATGTGTGCAACTTTTTAACCACTTGCAAACCTGAAAGGTGTTCTACAAGTAAATTGGAATTAGTGTCAGATTAGCACTACGACTAATGATGATATTTCATCTTAATAATATCATAACATTTTAAAAAAGGAACATTAAAATTTCAGTTGTTAGTGTTTTAATGCGTACCATGGGTGGGTTACAAAGCATGCACCTGTCTTGCAAGTAAAGGTACCTCCTTCCTCTGTTCAGAAGTTAGGTCGCTAGATTAGGAAGGACAGTTTAAAGCAAGGCTTGATTTGGTTAACCCAATAGATAGAAGTTGACTGGTGTGTCAGTTGATGTGGGCTTGGCTTCAGCCCACTTGGAGAAAATACATGTGACTTAACATGTGTTTGTTACCTGTTGTGAAATGTCACATGTTGCTTGTAGTTCCTATGGTTGCCTGCGGGAGATTCATAAGCATGGGTAAGCATGACCCGCCTTTGTTCTTTTAGGTCAGCCTATCTAGATGGATATTATCTGTTATGAATTTAAGAACTGTTTTTCAGTCTATGTACACCTGCTGTCTGTTGTGTAAGCAGTGTATCTGGCCTGATTGAGTTCTGTAGGTGTATGTGTTTAACTACTGTGGGACTGTAGTGTTAAAAAAATCCTTTCTTTAAAACAGAGAAATTGAACTGAAGGATTTTCTAGGTGGCTGGATGCAGCTGTGAACATAAAACCAGCACTGACAAAGGCATGCACTTTGCCAGGGGTTCTCTGGGTTCTTTTAAGCTGGCTACCTACTTACTGGAGGATGGTTTCCTTCTAGTTGAATGCAGAAGTTTCCACACCTTCATATGACCCCAGAGTTGACCCTGGTACCAATCTGTAAGTTAGGCCAACCTGTCCAGCGGGTCTTGGCCAATAAAAATCAGCACTATGTCTAATGTGTAGACAGAAATGGTTCTGTGACCACCTGGTTCTGTGAATAAACCTGTTCTTTCTGTTAGATCAGTTTACAGCCTCGGAACCAGTGTTGCAGTATGCCTTATTACCACTTATTTCTTCAATGACACTGCCTCATGTAATTAAATGCACAAGCATATTCTGCTCTGGTCATAATTTTAATGATATGTGGAGTTCTTGTTTTCAGTTTTAAAATACCTGTTGTATATGTGAACTAAAATATCACTGTCTGTACTCTTTGAACAGAGCTGGCCAAGAAGAACAAAGAAGAGACTGAAGCAAAGGAAGAAGACATAAACTCTGATGTCGAGTCACAGACCTTACCCAGCAATGTTATGAGCAGAGACAACCCAGATCCATCGCAAAACTCAGATGATTACCCTCTGTCTGAAAAGGATAAAAATAAATCACCTGAGCATGTGGTTGCAGATCATCTGACCTGGAATGGTATGAGCATGAAAGTAACTGCTTGTTAACTCCTAATGTGGGGGAACTCACCTGCTGCTGTCACCTGTTGCAGGGGCAAAGGATGACCAAGTGCCTGAGACGCCTGATGACGCAATGCCACACAGTCCTCTACAAATCTGACTCTGGCAGATTACCATGGCAACTGACAGCTTGGTGGAGTAATCATTAGAGTTTAGACTCTTCAGTATAAAGAATTGCAGCTGACTCAGTGGCCGCAAAAGGGCCTCAAAAATATTTGTTTACAAGTAAATGGATACATTGTATTGAGATTGACCATTTTCATCAGATCATGACTTATCAGCAGCTTCCTGCTCCATTTTGTGTCAGACTCGGAGGCAAAGTGTCTGGAAAACCAAAGACTGTGTAATGGTTAGAGAATTGTCATTCATGATTACAGCAAAAAGCATTGTTAATCACAATGGATGAAACATGAACAGGAAGCTGGTGAGAAGCACCTGTGAAGGTTGTATGAATGCAGGTGATAACATCAAGAGGTGTATAGTTTGTTAGACACCTTCAGCACCCCATAATCCGAATGAGTCCCTGCTGCTCTGCTCTCTGCTCCAACTTTAAATTCTAAAGTATTTAACCTCATCTAACCTATAAGGTGTGGGAGGAGTTGGTGTTGATATACTTGTCAAATCAGAGTAAATTAACTTACTGTAAGTATGCTGATGTCAACAAACTTTTTAAATACTTTATTAGACTTTAATTTTTCCTTTGTGCGTATATGTCTACGTTTAACTCCTCTTTATCCATTTTCCAGGGTTCCATATCAGGACTGTGAAGAAACCTTGGTCTTGTATTGGCTTTAATTTAGGTTTTGCACTGAATTATATTTTTATTTGTTCTTGCCTTCCCCATGTTCATCTTGACCGCTGTACATTGAGACTCAAATGCATAAGTTCTTCAACCACCCCATGACAACGTTATGAAAACTATAACTATATTCTGGAGAGCTTGCAAACAATGAATAGATACATTCCTTTTTGATAGCCTCAAAAACTAGAGAAGCATGTGAGGCAATTTAAAACATAGAATTCTAAAGAGGTCTGTGGCTACCAGTTTCTTTTAGTCATAATAGATGACAACCAGACATCAACCTGAAAAGTAGAGATTTAATCTAGTATTTGAAGATAGATTAAGATAGATTGTTCTATTAAGAAAAGGTTTAAATGAATTCTTTGGCATTGGGTACTGGTCTAGCTAAATGTCAAAGATCAAGCATAGTCCAAGTTGTTAAATGGCCTGACCTTGTACAATCGTTTGTTAAGTTAGAGGGCTATCACTCGATCGATCAATCAATCAATCAAAAATACCTTCTTTATTCCAAAGGGAAATTAAGTGGTGTTGAATAACTCATTTAACTAAGTTGTTGAAGATAGGGATGGCTGAGGGCAAGAAAGATCTTGTGTCGTGGTCTGTTTTACAACTAAGCTGAAGAAGCCAATAACTCATCTATCATGAGATGAGTAATACAAACTAAAAAAAACTCAGAAGAGGATGTTCAGGGTTATCCATGATTTTCTTGATTTTATGCAAAATCCTTCTGTGCATCATTATCTCCAGAGATTCCACATTTCTCAGAACAGACCCGACCCTTACATTTCACTCTATTCATGCACAGATTCACATGCTGACAAAAGTTAGGCTGTCATTCAATGCCACTGGGGCCCCCTGACCCCCACCAGAAAATTAGTTTGGCGCTACTTAATAAACATTTCATACACTGTCATTGCCAGGTATTTTACTGTTGACATATAGTACTTTACAGTACTTTCTAGTGAAAAACGTGACTACTCAAACTTGCCTATGGCAGGATGACTACTGTACCGCCTGAGCCACAGCTACCCACAATAATATCTAATAAATCAAAAATGTAATTGTGACTAAAAAGTAACACAGTATTTTTAATCATTAGTTCACTGTCCATATTAGTATTGTGACAAAGTCCCACCGAACTTGTTTACCATGTTCCAGACACACCAGTTCTATTTTGTCCTTGCAGTAACAATTTCAGTTTGCTAGACAAAAACCCTAGACAAATGCTAGCAAGCTCTGTTTGTATATAACCTGTTGGTAATTAGCCATCTTACATATTTTTTGTGGACAGTTAAATGTTGGTGATCAAATATAAATATCATACAATTTAAGTTGTGTTTTAAAATGTATTATTGTATTTATGTCACTCATATATGAACATTCTTAAGTTGACATTTGTTAAATGGCTATTTAGGAATGTTTAAGAGAACTCTTGTTTAACACAAACTTATGAAAATAAAGACTGATTTATATGAAGCAAGTAAATTTTATGAATCTATGCATTAAGTTTGAAGAGAATGAAAGTCTAATTATAATAATTCTCTCCAAATCTATCTTTTGATTAGAACTCCATCTTGAAGGCGCAAACAGACTTCCTCCCATGTCCCACGCATAAGTGCTTTCTGTTATATATTTTTCTTACTTACGTTCAGCTCTGTCCTACAGAACACATTCTCACTAATATTGACTAAACATTAGCATAATAGCTCTTTCCACCATGTCCTATACAGCACTGTGGAGTTGGCTTGCTAAAAAAACTAACAGATTTTTGCCAAGTTCAAAATGTTCTATTTAAAGTTTTGGTAGCAATATTTGCTTTTTTTTTAAATTAATAATTTCCTTTGTTACTAATTTAGCTTTATGTATGTTGGCCAGCATCTTCTTGGCTTCTAATAATTAAATATTTTGCTTTAACTTCTAACTAAGTTCGTATTCTCTTTTCTTATATGATAAGTATTAGAATATTTTATCACTGCTTTCCTTGGCTCCCAAAACAACCTTCCTGATGTCCCAGGCAAGTGATTATAATCCAAGTATGAAAGCCTTTATTTCTTTAAAATATTTGATAAAGTCTGCATCTTTACTGAATCTCCACTTTTTACTTTGTCTGATTTATTTCTGATTTACTAGAGTTGCATAAACAGGAGCATTATCCCTAGGAGCTATAGGGTGTATCTCATTGTCAACAACAGGCTACTGACTAAGAAATATTAGAGAAAAAAGTTAGTGATAGACATGGACAAGAAAGTATTTTACCTAAAGTTAGGATGAAGACATAGCCCATACATCACAAAGTCTATAATTGCTCATGTGCGATTTTTATTTATTGATTTACAATTTTACTACATTTCTGCTGTACTAAGCCTGTCCTCATTTAGACCAAATTAGATGCCACTCATAAAAAAAAGTAAGCAATTCACTTTTTCAGACACGGTATAAGAAAATACGGATCAATAAGTGAACATCAGGGTTTTGGCAATATACACTAGCATAGATCTGTGTTATTTTACTTTTCAAATTAAACCTTAAATCTAATGGTTTATCAGACACCAGACCTTCCAGCATAGCTTTGTTATTTCCCTGTGGAATACAACAGTGGCTTTTTCAGAATGTTTCCTATGCCCTTCACAAATAGTTCTGCTTCCCTGACACCAATCTCTCCATTATTAATTGGAGTAAAGGAAATTACCGTTTTTTCTCATATCCTCGTTTTCGGCTGAGTTTTTTTGTTAATAGTCTTTCATTCTGGAAGCTTTTTTATAATTTACTAAAGGTATAGGAGAGGATCTTTTCAATAGAAAAATTTCAATGAAAATCCCATTGAAAATGACAGCCATTCAAAAACGACCATTGGTGAAAAATAACTGGCTGTCAATGCGGAAATAGAATTTACGCTATGACGTACATCACTAATGTCCCCACCCACCCGACCCGTACAATGCGCACTCATGTTTGAATTCGCGCATGCGCAGATCGTTGTTTAGGAAGCAAAACGTGATGGACAAGATGCATCATTCACCATTGAAGAGAGGTTCTCCCCGTATGGCAGCGAAAATGGAAGCTCACAAGAGAAAAACCGTGTTCGAAGTCGCTGAGGACGTGCGCGTCCCCGATATATGGGGCGTTACTGGAGATGAGGTGCTGAATGCGTAGTGTTGCGAAAATGTGAATGAGCTGAAGATCCTTTCCTATATCTTTAACTTTCTGCATCACTCTTTCTTTTAGTTTAATAAACAAACCGCCTGTCATTGAATGCTTTGAATTTGAATCAAACATACACTACCCTACCGCATAAACAAGGAAAAAGGGGAACTGTACTAGCTGAACAACCCGTATTTTAGTATTTTATCATATGAAAAAAATTATTTTGGCTGTTTAACATCTTTCCTACAACTGTCAAAGTCTGTGCTGGTTCTGGGTTATCTTTGTGTGTGTTTTATGTTATTCTTAGTCATTTCATTACGTTTAGTTTAGCAAAAGCTTAAGTTCTATATTGTTTATGTTCTCTGTTTTTGGTTTTATTGTTGTGTTGTTCTCCATGATGTCCAGTTTCTCCTTTCTTTCTCTCTCTCTCCTCAGCCTGCCTCCCTGTAACCATTCTCAGCTGCATCCGTTTTACAGTCAGTTTATTCTCATTGTTCCACCACACACTTCCAGTATATAAATCCAGTTCTTTCATTCTCCTTTATGCCCATCTCTTTTTTCCCTGCTTCTTTGTACCTCTTGTGGTCCTCCCTTATCTCTGTACTGCATGTTAGTCTTTAGTTTTAGGTTGTTTTATTTTCCTGTGTTTATAATCTTCCTTTGGCCGAACCTCTGTTTTAGTTACTTGTTGCTCCACCTACGGGTTTCTATCTACTGCCTCTCTCCTCCTTGCCATTTACAACTGCCTGTGCTCCACACTTCATTCAGGGTTCTGTTTGTCAAGAACAGAAAAATCTCCATAAATTACAGTCTCCGTTTTTGCCTTTGGGTTCACCTTTAACACACATCCCGACAATCAAAAAATTCAACACACCTGTCCTTTTCTCATATTTCTCCGGTTAGAGACCCTATAGTCACAACAGTAAACTGCTTGTGTTTCTGAAGTATCCTCTGACAACACAGTTGGCTTTGTTTAGATAGGGAAATATGATAATTAAAGCTGGGTCAGCCTGTTTGGACCAATTCAGAGAGCAGTGCAGTAACAGGATTTTTCACATGATGTTTTTTTTATACAACACAGAATGTCTTCTTCCCCTTTTGTACAATATAGTATAAACTATTATGATATACCGATCTTGAATAACCTATCGCAATGAGCTCTCAAGATAATATTTCTCTGTTAAAACATAAGAGTTCAAAGTTCAGGCAGTTCCTTTTCTCTGCTATGTTTGTGTCTCAACAGCTAATGCTGCTTTCACACTGACGCACGTCTGGAGTGTCAAAAATGTGTCTAATGCTTCAAAATGGACGTGTGCAATTTGTGCATTTTTATGAAATCAGACGCCTCAAATGCACTCATTGCACGTCAAGCGATCGCAATTCCAGTAATTTTGTACTATGTCGAATGAAATTTTTAAAAAAGCAAGAGAAAACCACTGCCCTCTGCTTTGGCACCGTGTCTGGATCCTACAGCAAAATTGTGCAGCGTTCAGTGATTGGTTATTTTTTAGTATCTACTCCAGGAGCTGCTTGCTGACGAGGATCGATTTCAGCGAGGGTCGATTTCAGTCTCACTTGTATTAGCGAAAACAGCAACTATAAGTTTATTCACCTTTATCAAGAAGGGTGAAGGTGGTTCGGGAGAATGTCTTTTTGCCGGTTAAAGCCCCTGCCATGTCTGTCTCATTTGTTGAGTATTTGGGTAAGACACTTCAACAACCTTGCCTACTGGTGGCGGTCAGAGGGCCCGGTGGTGTCAGGTGTTTGGCAGCCCCGCTTCTGTCAGACTGCCCCAGGGCAGCTGTGGCTACCTTACAGTAGCTTACCATCACCAGTGCCTGAATGGGTGAATGAATATAGTGCAAAGTGCTAAACAAGTATAAGTCATTTACCATTTATCACTGCCGATTTCCACATTCAAGTGTTGTGAGTGTTGTGCACTTCCAGAACATCGCATGGAACGTTGGAAACACGTCTGATGCTCCAGACGTGCCCCAAGACTTTTTCAACACTCCTAAACGTGTCTATATAGACTTTGCATGTAAACCAGACACTCTTTATGCTCCAGACATGTTAGATAGATAAAAGTTTTATGTTATCTAATTCATCTAATCATGGTGATGAGGGCATTGTTGATTTTATATATTATTTGCCAAAGAGCCAGTGCTGAACCAAGATGGAAGACAGTGAAGACTACATGTTCTCAAATCACTATGTTTGTTAATGCAATGTTTGCTATAGTCATTGTGTATCCTTGGCTCTTTGCGTTAAAAAATGGGTTTGTTTTAGGAGGCAGAAAAGTATGTTTGTTGACATGTATTTGCTACATTGTGAGGACATTTTTCCAGCAAATACTAGCATTTTTGGATGGACTGCTCCTTGTGTTGTGGGGAACAAAGCCTGGTACCCAAGAGAAGTTCTGCTTTTGGGTTTAGGGTTTTATATATATATATATATATATATATATATATATGTGTGTGTGTGTGTGTGTGTGTGTGTGTGTGTGCTACAGTTGATGTAATAAACATTCTAAACTCCAGTGCCCTGCTATTATTTTTTTTTCAAATTTCATTTAAAATGGATGTTTGCAGTAACACATTCTTTTGATAAACGTTTATATTGTCTTTAAATGTGAATTTTAGTAATTTCACAGATGGCTGTACCCACGTATTTCGCTTATATGATATGAAACATAAACCTTTTCTTCCTGAATAATTGGAATTAAGTCTGACTAATGTTTTGCTCCTAAAGCTAAATAAGGATTACCAAGATAATTTATTATTGATAAGTGTCTGAATAGTACGTGAGAGATGTTTTTTTTAATATATTTTCTTCCAAAGCAAAGTCACCTATTCCTGAGTTATCCAGTGGGGTCAAGGTTGATCCATCCCCATCTTCTAAGAACCTGTGTCTGGAATCCTGACTCTAGCTACGGTCCACAAGCCTCTCGAGACCGGGTATCCCCTCCAAGGAGGTTTATGTTCTCCCTTTGCCCTTTTTGGTTGCCTCACGGATATCTAACTGGCTTCTTCTTCGGGACATAGACCTCCTCTGTCTTCTGGACTCCTAACAATCACCTAGCCGATTGGGTCAGTTTATAACCTGGATCTCCATTGACGTGCCTGACCCTGTTTCTGTCCTTGACACGGATTATTGCTTGATCCTTGGATCCATCTGGCCATCTTTGCATCAACAGTTGTAACGTTGCTTCTGTCCCGACATTCGTGTTTAGGTCCAGTCCTGTGCTACTCAACCAGCAGTTACCTCTCAGGGGATGGGGTACAGTGGGTAGAGTAGTCCTCTCTTTCAATCTGCAAATTGCAGGTTTAATTCTAGCTCTGTGTTTTGGGAAATGTACTTAACCCCAAGTTGCCTATCTATATTGGTTAAGTGTGATGCAATTTGAATGGTCAGTTTGATTAGAAAAGCACTGTATAAATACTACATTTTACACGTACAAGCTGCAGTATAGTGGCAGCAGGAGGTGATCAGAGAGGACAATTGCCCTGCAAGCAGATCTGCAGAGGGGACAGAGCCAAACCAGGAGTTGACAAAGCCAGTACAAGCGGTGTCTGCAGTTGTGGTCATCTTTTAACTCTCCTCAGACAGTGTCCGAAGGCAGCCAAGAAGCAGGGCAATGATGCGGGCTCTACATGGGGTAGGTGTCGTGGACCACTACAGTTGCCTCCATGTCTTCGTCACTAACAGGCATCCCCCAGAATCCCAGGCAGGACATCCAGGCTCCAACCTGGATGTCCTGCTAACGCTTGTGAGGCCTGATGTTGTGTCAGACTGGACTTGGATTCAGCCCACTGCACACAGTCACAGGGGACCTGGCACATATGAAGGGGAGGGGGACTCTTACTGTTAATGTGGGGGGCATATCTATTACCCAGACAGGTGCATATTGGGGTTGGATTTTTCGAGGGCTGCGGGGTGCCAGTTGGATTTAGGAGTGTGGAAGTAAATGTTTAAGGATGGCCCTTCCATTCAGCTGACCGCAGTAACCCTTCCACCTGCAAACACTGTACACCAGGTAGGGGGTCCTGGTATGTCGGATAATACATCCCTGGCCAAGGTGCGGAAGATTTAGATGGAGAACTGTGCAAGCTGCTGGTGGACTTTAAAGATAGCTTTGCCTTGAGTGAAGACCAGGTGGGGCGAACCCAGTTGGTGGAGCATGACATTTTCACTGGAGATGCCTCACCAATAAAATGTCGGCCCCGTCGGCTCCCCTTTGTCCGGCAGGAGGTGTGTGACAAGGCAGTGTTGGATATGTTAAAGACAGGATTATTGAGCTTTCTGACAGCCCGTTGGAAGCTACTGTCTTCATGGCGCCCAAAAAGAATGAAGAGTGGCGCCTGTGTGTGGACTACAGGCCGCTGAATGGGGTGACAGAAAAAGACTCATATCCACTTCCTAGGGTGGATGAGTCACTGGACCTGGTGTCTATTTCCATCTGGTTTTTTGTCCCTAAACCTCCGCCGGTTATCAGGTTCCCCCAAAGATTGGGTTTTGCACAGCGCAGGGACTTTGGCAGTTCAAAGTTCTCTCACTTAGACTATGCAATGCACCTGCCAACTTTTCCAGGCTGATGGACTGGGTGTTGGCTGGTATTCCGCGGCAGAAGTGCCTAGTGTATTTCCCATTAAAGTAAAGAGGGGGAAAGCTGCTACTTTGTTATGAGGCAGGAGCTGGTTGGGGTGATATTTTCTCTGTGCCACTTCAAGTATTACCTGTACAGTCTGCCTTTCACCTAAAGGATTGACCACTCTGCTCTCCAGTGATTGATGTCCTTTACAAAACTTGAGGGTATTTTGGCACGGTGGCTGGAAGAGCTGAAGACCCACAACTTTGCAATGGTCCATACGGCAGGATCCAAGCATACTAATGCAGATGCCCTCTCCCGGCACCTATGTGCTGCGGGGTAATGCAGTTACTGTGACTGGAGGGAGATGTTGGTGAAGGAACAGCTGCAAAGGAGCGTGCCAGCATCATGCCCGAGCAACTCTGTCTCCTTCAAAGAGCTGCAAGCAGTGGACATACACAGCTAGGGGCATCAGCAGTAGCAGGATCCTGACATTCAGTTGGTGTTGGAGTGGGTGGAGCGAAAGCTGAAGCCGCCAACGGAAGAGGTTGCTGGGCTCTCGCTGGCAACTAAAGGGCTGTGGTCTAAGGAAGGGGTGCTGCAAAGGGCATGGAACCCGCCAGATGGGAGGATAGGTGGCAGATCATAGTTTCCAAAGGCCTGAGGGAGGTGGTCCTGCAGGCGATGCACGGAGCTGCGGGGTCCGGACATCTTGGTGTTACAAAAACCCTCCAACACGTCTGGCAAGGGTTTTACTAGGGCCAGTACAGGAGGGATGTTGAAGACATTTGTCGCCACTGTGATGCCTGCACAGTACGGACGATCCATCAGGTCAGTTACATGTCTATCTGCAGAAGTTTGTGGTTGGGGCCCCTATAGAGAGAGTGGCAGTAGACATTATGGGTACACTGCCACTCTCAGATAAAGGAAATGTGCGGTCAGCTATCGCCTTTTTACAAATTGGCTAGAGCCCTATGCCATTCCGTACCAGGAGGCAGAGACAGTGGCAGATGACTTAGTGGAGAGTCTGATTAGCAAGTTTTGGGTGCCAGATATTATCCATAGCAACAAGGGGAGAAATTTTGAGTCACGAGTGTTTGATGCCATGTGTAGCCGTCTAAGTATCTGGAAGACCAGAAAGATAGAGTGACGGACAGGTGGAAAGGCTCCATCGCACTTTGGGACACCAGCTTGCCATCTTCAAAGAGGTGCATCAGCATGACTAGGATGAGCAACTACTGCTGGTGCTAATGGCATGTCGCTGAACCATACAGGACTCCACTGCATGTACCGCAATACTCCTCATGTTGGGGAGAGAGCTGCGCACACTAGCTGAACTGTCTTTTGGACATCCTCCGGATGCCCCTGCTGTATCGGCTGTCCCTGAATATGCAAAAAGCTTCAGGACCGGTTACAGACAGAACATGCATTTGTTTGGTGACAACAGGAGCAGGCCGGGGCACATCAAATATGGAACTATGACGTAAGGGCCAAGGAGAGACACTTTGCTTTAGAGGAGTTGGTCTGGGTTTATAACCCTAGAAGGAAAAAGGGCAGTTGCCCAAAGTTGGACAGTCATTGGGTGCTGGAGAACTTGGGGAGGTGGTTTACAGAGTTCATGTGCTGCAGAAAAGGAGAAAAATAGCACTGCACAGGGCCAGTTTAGCTCCTTATCAGGGCAGAGTGGTGATCCAGGTCACATTGAAATAGTTTCTGGGGAGGCTGGTGGCAGCAGAGGTGAGTCTATTGTGTCTAAAGTCTAGTTGTTCAGGCTTTTGTACCACATCAGGCATGTCCACATTGGCCGGGGAGGGCCCTAGGGGGGGTTTGATGACTTTCTTTGTTCCCTCGAGTGCAAGGAATTTGAAGTGTGTGTGTGTGGGGGGGGGGGGGGTAGTGTAATGACTCTCTGTTTATGGTTTTGTTTTTGGATTCAAGTTGTCATGTGTATCGTTCTAACTGCAACTCTCATTGGTTTTTGTAGTCTGCCGCTTTGTGTCTTTGCTGTTCTTTTTAGCAGTAACCGGAAGAGGGGCGTAGGCTAACAATCGTGCACACTTGTTAGGGGCATGAGTTGCAGCCCCTGAAAATAGCAGCTCATAGTTGTTGGAGAATAAAGCCCATTTTTCAACAGAACACGTTGTCAGCGTCGTTACATTAAAATCACACCCCTTCATGAGAGACTGAACAGGTTTGGCTAATTATTTACTGATTATCAGGTAGTACCCTGTTTATTAAGTGTTAATTTTCAGTATTAATAATTCTATTAATATATCTCTAAGTATTTGCCCTTGATCCATAAAGAACAAAAATGGATGAGACCAAGAAGAAACATCTCTCCCGGAGATATTGTCCTGATTACAGATCCGACTGCACCTAGAATTGGCTGGCAGATTAGAAGACTCCTGGCAGGTGAATTAGGTGCTTAAGGCTTGGTTCGTTCAGACCATCAAAAGACCAAAAGCAGTATATTGGAGAGGCCAGTGGAAAATCTTTCCCTGCTTCTGGAGTCTTCTGCAGACTAAAAACATTTATTTAACTCTTTTTTCCATGTTTGATCTTTTTTTATGAGTGGTTGTTTGTCCTGTATGTCTCTGTGTGTTGCCCTGCGATGGACTGGCGACCTGTCCAGAGTGTACCCCTGCCTCTATTATTTAAGTAATTCTTGAGATGGCAGCTTGAAGATATTTTTATTTATTTATTAATTATTATATTATTATTATTTTTATGTGTTTGTAACTTCAGTTCTGACATTGGCTGAAGGATGGCAAATGGTGGAAAAACATTGAATAAAGGTCACCAGTAAGGCTTTACTTTCCTTGATTGGATTCTACACTGTTTTTAGCACATTTCTTTTCATGTCAATGTCCTACCTGCACTTGCTCCTGGGAATAGGTTTCGTCAGTGGGGTCTTTTTGCTGATAAAAGCCTTTAAACAAGTGCAGTAGTTTTTATATACCATTACTTTTATCAAGAATATTTATTTTCACAGCAACTGCAGGAGAGTAGTAATGATTTAAATATTCAGACAGTGTTATTTTAAATACAGAATTTACAGCACTGTTATGTAAAGTATCTTGCAAAAACATATATGCACCGTTTTTTTAAATGTTCTTATGTGTTCATTTGAAATTTTCTATAACAGATCATTAAGAAGTAATGTAACACACTGGGAATATTGTTGTCAGAATAATGTGCAGTGGTTGTTTGCTGTCACATTTAGGGGTTTCCATGTAGGTTAAAAGTCCTGTTCAGTTGTTAGCATCAATTAACCAATGTGGTTGATGGCAATCAGCAGATAAGACCTGATGGATTTCTATTAATCTGTGTATTTTTTTCTTGCCTCTTGTTGTTGTCCATTACCTGAGCAGTAGATTTCAGCAGATTGAATGGAGGTTCGGGGAAGCTTGGCTACTTCTCTGCTACATTTATACTAAGTTCAAACAATATACACTGGGACTCTATTTATTGATTTGGGTGAATGATTTAATTTGATTTAGAGGTATCAAAAGAAATAGGCTGTTGTTTTTTTAAAATCCTTCAACTCTACAATGCTGCACTACTTGTTGGTTATGTAGAATCAAATCTAATCTAATCTTAAAACAACAATTTTGAATGTTATCTGAATAATAATAAAAACAAACAAAGGGCTTAAATACTTTTAAAATATGTGCTATAATATCATCTTGTTCTGTATATGACAATATTTAAGACAAATCTGGTGAAATGATATAGTGGATAATGGTCGGGGGATCTTACTAAGGTGAATGTAGGTGTCTACCATGTAGAAGCATAGGTCAGGTTGGGACTTTCTGTACTGATGAGATATTATGATTCTGGGAGATCCACAGAGAACCAGAGGGCTGAGTTGCTGTTTTTTGGGGCAGACAGACAGTATGACAGAGTGTGAAGAGAACTAGGAACAGCGTTTACCTGTGGATGATCCGAAAGCGGGCTGTGGTTAAAATTAGTGGACCCCCTAAAAGAGTTGTGGGCAACTTATAAAATTCATTGTCACCTAAAATTTTCATGTTTGTGAGTGTTTCTGTGACTTAACAAATAGAGTATTATTGGGTAAATTATCTATTATTGATTCTCTTATAAAGATTAAATCAACTTGTTTTCCAGGTACATACAGGACATACTAGGAATTTGTTTTGGTGTACTCACATTGAGACTGCCATTTGTGGTGTCAGACTGGTGTAATCACACCAAGGCAGCCATTTGTGGCACCAAGTAGGCAGTAGCACAAAGGGTCTTGCCTAAGGACCCACACTGGATGCTGTGGTATATTTTGCCATGGGTGGGATTTGAATCCATGACCTTCCAATTGGAAGTCCGTTGACATTCCATTTGAGCTATCCAGCCGCCATGACCCATTGGTACAACTCTGATTGCACACAAGGGGGTAATTAAACACAAGAACAAACATACTGGTCAGCACATTACTAAATCTTTAAATTATATAAATAGTAGAACTTAACTAACTTCCAAAAAGAAGAAGCATTAAAGAAATGGTAACATTAAACTAAAGATCAAATTTCCCCTTCCCCTGCAAAACAAATGGAATAACCCACAGACAGCGTATAAGGACAGCAATTAGGTGGAGGTGTTCTGTGTGACTCCAGCAGTAGTTACAAAGGAAACTGGTAACTCAAAAGAATAAGAAATGAATTTGTTACGTTTAAAAAACAATGAGACAATGAGAATTAAATGAGAATGAGAATTAAAACATCTCTTCAAAACAATGACTGTAATTGAAAACAGGCCTTCTAAAGTTAATTTTGCATAAAAAGAGCTCAGGAATAGTTACAATGTTTCTAAGAAAGACTTAAAGTTTTTTTTTAAATTAAATTAATTGAAGAAGAAAAAAAGGTAACATCAAAAGGCTGTACAACATTTTTGATTAAGGAAGTGGTCAGGAAAAAATAGTTAAGCTCAGCTTTTATAAATTAATGGAAATCCCCAGAGAGATAGGTAACTAGTTGCTAAACGATCGTCAGGTGTGCCGTGGAAATTATCTTGGTGAAATTGGATAATTGTTGAGTATTTTTGAGGTGGACATGTTAAGTGCAATTTGAAATAAGAGATATAAAATATGATCAAAAATACATGTTTATTTGATTCATATTAAAGATAGTTTGATAAGAATTACTATAAATTTAATATATGCGACTGTAGAGTATCATTTGTTTAAATTTTTGGTTGGTGGAGTGCCTCGTAATTCTTTCAATGAAAACATGTACCTTGGCTAACAAAAGGTTAAAAAACACTGCCTTAATAGTATTTCACAAAAACTATAAAACTAAAGTCTGTTCCCTCCCTCTATGTGACCAGTACCAAAATAAAGTAGTTACTGAATTGAAACATTTTGGAGTTGTTTTGGAGCCAACATTTGGTTATGAAAATTAATATTTAACAGTTTTGCAATACTTCAAATATACTGTTTCTTTCTGTTCTTAGACACACTTGACATACATATGATGTTGCATAAGTGTACCTTTAAAATCCTCTATAATGTACTGTAAAAGTACTGGATGAAAAGCCACAGGGAAACCATTGCTGTTAGATTCTAATAAAATTGGTATATTTCATAATCCTAATCTCAGACTTTTTAAAATTGAGAAAAATGCTACACCCCCACCTTTTATTTTTTTTTCTGAAAATGTTTTTGAAGCGGTGCACTGAACAGGCCAAACTAGCTCAGCATCTGCAGAGACATCCTTCTCAGTCAAACACATTAAAGAATGGAATAAACTCCTGGAAACTTCCTTCAACCGGAAAGAAATTTCTCAAAATAAGAGGACAGAGCTATTGGAAAAACATTTATTGTTTCATTTCTGACTGTGTTGAGTAGAGTCATTGAAAACAGGGTATATGTGAACATGGAATGTTTTATTTATGGATTTTGGAATTTATTAACTCACCTACCCAGGGACTACAGGTGGATAGTGGCTTAAGATGAATCTAGGAAAAGCATATTTTATTGTTTCTGCTTCCTAACCTAATTGACTAAGGCTTTTTGGCTTAGTGTTTAAAGAAAATGTTTTAATGCCTTATTAATTAGACAAGAATAAGAGTCTTTCGAGGTTACTGTCTGGAGGATCACATGAATGACTGACAGTGTGACATCACCTATGGAAATGTGTCGGGGTGAGGCCCCTCCCTGCCTCCGTGACATCAGGCCGGCGGTTTTCCTCTAGGAGCCCCCGGTGGTGAAAAAGCAGGACTGAAACCTACCCGCATCCAGCACAGCCACCGGAAAGAGCTCGACGAGAACAGCGATCGCTCGGCTAGTGTCGCTTTTTCTTTTACTTCATGGGAAATAAAAGCAAGGATTTCTCTCAGGCGGGTAAGACTCCTCGTTTTCCTCCATGTTTGTTTTTGATGCCTTTCTTCACGGAAAGGAGAACGTTACTCCACCTGGGAGCGACAGTAACTTTTCACTGTGGGAAAGGCAGCGCAAATATTTTTAGATGCGAACAAGAAAAGGGGAATGAAACGAGTCCGTTGGGTTTTCAGAGTATTTTAGGTCCTCTGTGTACTAATACTTGTTAGACAGAAACAATTAGTGGCTTTCTCCCCCTCTACTGTTTGTGAGCTGAACAGATGTAGGCTATCTGAATGTAAACTGGATTTCAGCCGTTGTTAAACTACAGTAACGGTTCTCTGTGCTTTGAAAGCTGCAGCTCTTGTCTCGCGTTCGCTCGCTCTTAATTTATCATTTAATCCAAAGTAAAACAACTTTAGCCCCGTTGAGCTGTAATAAACATTAGTGGCAGTGTCACATCCTGATGTTCTCTGAAAGCTAAAGGTTTGTCTTTAGCTCACGAGAGGGTGTGGAGGGGGAACACCGGTTGCCATGGCGTTGGGAGAAACACAGTACCAATTTTAGGGATTATTTAACGTCATCACTATCAACCCCACCCCAAAGCATGTTTTATATCCTCCTTATTACACATCCTAGCATTTAGTATAACGTGTAAAGTCTCCTGAAGGGTTTTTTATTTTCAATTCTGTCTCTACATAATTCACTTGAAATGGACATTTTATTAAACAGCCTAATTCCACACTTTATAACTGTTAAAAAAATGTCTAATTGCATATGAATCAGAAATATTTTGCATATACAGTACAGTGCATTCAAGGTAACAGAGGACTAGATGACCCTTGTAAGTGAGAAAAAATTAAAGGAAATTGGGTTTATCAAAAATGTATATTCATGAAATACTTTTTACTTTATTGTACATTTTCTCTATGTTAAATATTTTTTATATTTTTCCATTGTAGGTTTTGGAGCTATATCCTAAGTAAATCTTAATCCAGGGAATGTATCACTGATATGAAAACAAATAATAATTATTTAAATGTTCACAACCTTCACCAGACACGCAAGAAATATTTCATAATTCTACTCTATATTGTTGAAGATAGAACCAGGTTTATCATATTAATTGTCCAGATGATGGGCTTTTTAGATTTTTCATCTTTAACCTGTTATTAAACACTTGTTTAACATCGAGGCCTCAAGGCAAGATCAAATTTGTTTTGTGAAGTAACACAATTTCTACAAAAAATTTTTATGCTAAAAGGTCTTAGAGGGTATTAAAAGAAGAAGAAAAAAAAGTGATATTAGAACTGATGTCACAGTTAGATTATTTTACGACTAACACCAACATTTCAGTATTATTTCAACTACCAAAAAATTCTAACAAACAGCATAGAGTCTTTCAAAGCAGTAGTCATATTTACAGCATCCTCCATATCTCTGTCTCTGAAGACTACAAATCAGACAGGAATGGAATACAAAACATTATTTTCCTCCATATTTTATTATAACTGTACTGAATATTGTGATTGTAAACAGATTTGCTAGTTTATTTGGTCATTAGCCTGGCTTCTGTCAATGCAGCTCCATGTGTCTCCTTGCTGATATGTAAATGTACACACTTTTATTTCATGTTTTTCAAAAAACTTTTATACATTTTCTCCTTTTTATTTATGTATGTTTTATAAAATGAATTGTTATTACAGAATTGCTGTTTTTCTTTTCATCGGTTATTCCTTTGAGTTTTGTTCTGCTTGTGAATAATGCTCAGGTAAATTTCACAACTACAATTAAATGGGGCTTATGCTTCCAATAGACAGAATTTAATTGTAATGTTAATTTATTTAATTCCTCAAGCTAACCTCATGTTAGCATAAGAATCATGTCTAGATTGATAGATTTTTTTGATATGCAGATGGTACGGGTTAAGATCTTTTATTGTTTTAAAACAGACTTAAAATTAAAACCTCATTAGACTTAAAATTAAAACTTCATTAAAACCACCACGCTACTTCCACATTTAATGGCTTGTGTTTTTGATTATGTTGTTGATAAGAAATGTGTTTAATAATTGTCTATTTCATTTTGTTGTAGAGGTGTTCACACACATTCAAACTGCTACCCATTAACAAAGAGTCATATGGCTATTGGAGATTTAAAAATAGTTTAGTCTGGTATTCTCAGTAATGGCAAAATATACATAATTACCTAAATACAGAGCAGCCGCAGATTCTTAAAGAAATGTATATTTATTTGTAGTTACGTTAAACATAATTCAACCAAGAATGTGCGTATTTCTATGATTAAAGCTCACACATGGTGATGGAGTGTACATCACTTTTTGTGTAATCTATTTGCTCTATTTGCAAGCTGCATAACCACATGTGTTGTGTGACTTGCTCTGAGTTTAGCAGCATCTTGAATTTTTGCTCAACTCAGTATGTTTGTACATGTCTGTCCTTTGTTTATATAGCACCAGTTCACTACACATGTTGTCTCATGGCACTTCATAGGAAAATAATTTCATTCCAATCATAAATGCATGATATAATTAAAATCGGCTTAAAAAGTTTCCAAACTAAGGAATCACAGCAAATTGCATAGAGTCGTTGACTTGCAGAACTTGACTTTACAGCAATTCCTCTTACTGAGCAGGCATGTAGCAATAGTGGAGAGGGAAAACTTCTCTCTAACAGGAAGTAACCTGGAGGTTCCGCTAGAGCATTTCATTTACAATGGAATATGCATTTATTTTTTTATGGAACTTAGTGAAACTACTTTGGTTAAACTGTTGGTAACCAATATTGGCTCTAAGCCTACAAAACCAGTACCATATTACATTGTATTTTTACTTTATTATATCTTTTTAATTTCTACATTTTTTCAAGTTGTTTCTTTAATTTTACTGTATTTTTTAGGGTATATTATCAAAGGCAAACACTGGGTGGCTATTACTAATGAAGCGTTTCATTGACATAAATTTCCAAATGTTTCCAGTAATAACTAATTGAGCTCTCCAATGACATTCCAACCACTGATTGAAATGTCTGTTTAATCATTGCACATCGCTGCCAGGACTGCCAAGCTGCAACCCCAGGCTTGTTAGAATCTGGTTGTCTAGAACAGCACATCTCATAACCTTCTCTCATCTCAGTCTGATCTTGGGTTTTAGCTTGGCTCGAATAGATACCTTTGTGTAAATGCACTCATGTGATTCCAAATAAAGCAGTCCTTCCCATCCAAGGCTGAATGTGAAAGTCTTGGTGTTGCTGAGGCCATCTTGTCTAAGCTGATTACAAGGCAAGAGATGTCAGCAAGCACGGCTTGTGGCTGCCCCCCATTATTTCAAACCCCCAGCCTAGGGCATTGTTTGCCTGCTTTTACTACACTTGTCAGGGAATGCCAAGGCAATTGAGCCCAGTCACTCCCCTCCCCCAGTCTCTGTTACTCTTTCATGCTGTGGACAACGGCTGACAGTTAACTGAAAGCTGATGTATTTTACCTGCTGGCTTTTACCTGCTGTCAGGAAGAAAACATCAGTTTGATTTGCATCTCTCCGTTACGATTGTGGATTTATTTTTAGCGTGTTATTTGGCCCCAAGACTGGGGCCAAATTGCAGAGCATTTGGTCCAGCCATGTTTAAGGAGAGCACATCATGTCGACTGGCAAAGAAACAGCTGCTTGTGAGGAGCTTGTACTGCGAAACGGGTCTACATCCATTGTCTGGATTAGTTTTGGATTAAGGGCAAGTGACATTAAACAGCAAGAAGTTATATGCAAAGAGTGCAACAGAGTTGTTTCTACCCCGCAGAGTAACACAACGAACTTATTTAACCAAGCGAAGACACATCATAGGCATAAATACGGTGAATGTATGAAGGCTAAAGCTAACTCACAAAATCCTTGTCCGTGTCCAGCAGCAACCCAGACAACCATTACAGCAATGGTGCACCGTGCAACACTAATGTCCTAGATACCCCTGGTCTTTTCTGTTGAAGCTCTTATATTTTTACATTTCCGTTTAAGTTGTACTTTGAGATTGCAATCTGCAAAAACCTGCTCAATCAGTACTGTTAAATTTGAAAGTATTGGGTACCTTTTTTTCATTATCTATCCATCAATTTTCTGTACACCCTTGTCCCTAATGGGGTTGGGTGGGTCTGCTTGTGCCTATCTCCAGCTTACATTGGGAAAGAGGCAGGGGTACACCCTGGACAGGTCGCCATTCATACAGAGACATACAGGACGAACAACCAATCATACGCACACTCACACCTAACGACAATTTAGAGTGCCCAATCAGCCTAACAGTCATGTTTTTGGAATGTGGGAGAGGGCCGGGGGACCCGGAGCGAACCCACGCATGCACAGGGAGAGCCTCCATGCAGAAAGACCCAAGATGGAATTGAACCCAGAACCTTATTGCTGCAAGTTTTAGGAGTAGTGCTACCCACTGTTTCACTGTGCAGCCCCTCATTATTTACCACATATTTTAATTTAAAGGTAAATTTTTTACAAAAAAAAATCATTGCAAAATTGTAATTGCTGGTGCAATAAAACTACGTTTTTGCAGACCCAATGAATAATCATTATTAATAATAATCATGATTACAATATTGATCAAAACAATCGTGATTATTATTTTATACATAATCGTGCTGCCCTAATCCGTAGTGTTGGATTACCACCAACTACCGGGTTATATCTGTCTTGGAACCTCATCATGTTTGATGATAAGGATGAAGTTTTCTAACAATTATTAATCACAATTTCATAGTTGCCCAGGCCTAGGTTTAAATGTACATCAATTAAGTTAATGGACTTGGAATTGAATTGAGTGAATATTAGGAAGACTAAAGCTTATGTTAAACTTTCAACTTCTGTCACAAAATATTTTGTATTATGAAATCTTGACAGCCTCTTAGGAATGTGAAGGTCGAAGGTCCCTACTTTCTACCTTCTCTCTCCAGTGTCAGTAGCTGTGTGTAAAAGATGAAAAAACAAGTTCACCATAGAAATATAAACATTCAATACAATAAAAATTGCAATATCATAATTCAAATTAATCAAATGAGTATTTTCAAATATACTTTGAGTTGTGGACATCAATGTTGTCCCCGTCCACTTACCCAGCAAGGATAATGGCGTTCAGATAATGGATTGATGACATGTGAAACATACTTTTTTCCTCCCCCTTGTCCTGTTCAGCATCATGGCTGGTAGAATGGGTTTCTGGCTGCCATAGTTGTGCTTAATAGATTCGCTTTTCCAAGTGAGGCTTTAGAAATATAGAGTCTCCTTTGCTACCCATACCTTAATCGTTTATTGATTTCGGAGGTGTTATATACATTCTAGCGCTAAACATGACTGAGGTGTGTCTGTGTGTGTGGGGGGTTGCACAGAGTGAAAGGGAACATATACACAGACCAAAAATCAATAATCAAATAGAAACAAGCAAACAATAACAAAAACAAACAAACAAAACAACGGAGCCCCAACAACTAGCTGCTACCAGATTGCTCCTGAAGAATCCGTGGGAAACTGCGAAATGGCAGTGAATTATTCCTGTGGAGATATAATTTGCGAAAAACAGAACAAAGACAGCACAAAAAACAAATAAATTAATAAAAATGAGGCAAACTTGATGTTATTAATAAACAGATCGGCACAGTTAAAGTATTGTTATCTCTATAGTGTATGACACCGGGGCCACGCATTAGCACAGAGACAGACAGCCAACCACAGGAACACCACGCACCCACCCAGAGGACCACAGAGAGGGTCCTGGGTAGAGTCCCCATGGCCACAGAGTAGAGCCCCCAAGTTACCAGGGGCAGCACACTAGCCATCCCGCCAGGCCCCGGTTGCCCAAGCATGGGCCAGGGCCCGAACGACTTAGCGCCCCCAGCTACCAGTGGAGAGCACGCCCGACATCCGAGAGGGACAGCCGACCCCAGACAGCCAGTCAGGAGGACCAATACACGTCCCTGTGCCCCCAGCACTGCATCCCAGGGCCCAGTCTGGCCCAAGATGAGTGCTGCGGCGAGCAGTGAGGAAGGGCGAGGAGGGGGCAGGGCCAGTGTTCCCTCTAATTTTTCATGTGTCTGGGCATACACACAAGCAAGTACACTGACGACCACTGTGAGCAACATCAGGCGTGTGCACAATGGCCACACACCAGTATTACACTTGTTATAAATCTGGGATCATAGAAAGTTACATGGCTTATTAAAAGAATCAGATTACAGCAGCAACTCCCATTAGTGTGCTTTTAAATATATATTGGAGAGGATCTTTTCAATAGATATATATATTTTATATATATATTTTAGTTTTCAAATTAAACCTTAAATCTAATGGTTTATCAGACACCAGACCCTCCAGCATAGCTTTGTTATTTCCCTGTGGAATACAACAGTGGCTTTTTCAGAATATTTCCTATGCCCTTCACAAATAGTTCTGCTTCCTTGACACCAATCTCTCCATTATTAATTGGAGTATAGGAAATTATTGTGTTTTTTGTCATATCCTTGTTTTCGGCTGAGTTTTTTTTTAATAGTCTTTCATTCTAGAGGCTCTTTTATAATATACTAAAGGTATAGGAGAGGATCTTTTCAATAGAAAAATTTCAATGGAAAATCCCATTGAAAAGGACAGCCAATCAAAAACGACCGTATGTGAAGAATAACTTGCTGTCAATGTGGAAATTATATTTACGTGATGACGTATATCACTAATGTCCCCACCCACTCGACCCGTACAATGCGCGCTCATGTTTGAATTCGCGCATGCGCAGATTTTTGTTTGGTAAGTAAAACGGGACGGACAAGACACATCATTCACCACTAAAGACAGGTTCTCCCCGTACGACAGCGAAAATGGAAGCTTGCAAGAGAATAACCGATGCGGCTGTTTGCGGATGTAAACAGACTGCATGTGCTGACGACGTGCACGTTCCCAATATCATGGGGCAGTTGCTGGAGATGAGGTGGTGCATGCGCAGTGTTGCGACAATGAGAATGAGCTGAAAGTCCTCTACTATATCTTAAATGATTCAAGCACCCACTTAAAATGGTGCTTGAATCAAACGATTCATGAATGTTTACCACATTAATTTATATTATTTAAGTGAGACAAAGCAGCCACTTCCAGCTATACACATTGCAACGCAAATGGTTCATGTTCCTCTTCAGAGTGTGCAGCTGTGCTGAGGTGCTCTCCTGGTTTCCTCCTCAGCATCTCCAACCTGCTCCTCTTCTACAGCCTCTGCTACTGGGTTTTCATTATTTATCTCTTCTGGGGTAAATAATGAAAACACAGTCTCTGTAACTTGCTCCCCCACTTGTTGATCCACCATTGTCTTGCAGTATCGCCTCTTTAATTGTCGCATGTCGGTCCGATTTTGTGGTGATAATGTGACCCATCTTCAGCGTTGGAACCCAGTCTGGATTAAGCTCATCCATTTCATACGTCGGTTTGCCTTGAATATCGGAACACAGATCAGTATTTATATTGTAAATTTGATTACACTAGTAAAATAATTTACTTCGTAATAATGGAATAACCTCGATGTCCACTGACAAAACTCGGACTATGCTAAATAAAAATTTAGACACTCACCCGAATTGAGATGTCTGGAAAAAACTTGTAGATATCTTGGGATGTTGGATAACGTAATATCAGGACGTCTCACTGCTGATACCCAGGGGGACATTCGTCTCCTTTTCGATAGCGCCATTAGCTTAGCTCCGATAGCTTAGTCTCCTCGCGTTGTTTACAGGCAGGAAAACAGTGAAACGAAAGTCCGTTTTCCATCTTTTTACCGTTTCGGTCGTGTGATTGGACATTACACCCAATAACGCAGCAAGTTCAAACCAATGCTAAATTATTTTAATTAACTTACATTCCAAAATTCAAAATATCTCTGAGACAGTCGTTTCTCGTTTATATTTATGGCCAAACAAGATGGCGCTCATATCCCTACGCCTAAAGCAGTGACGTCACGCTCTGAAGCTCTATAGCATGCAATAATTGGCTGCGTAGCGTAAGTGAACCGTGTCGTATCTTTGGCAAGACACCTGTGACTCACCGAGTTAGATCGTTATATGTCATTGGTCCATATTCAAAACTAATGCCTAATATGGCAAGCCGTTTAAACATAAATTTTGTTTTGCTGCCCTTACATTCTAGATATCTCAAATTGTATTATGACGAGACGTTTTAGCGATTTAAGCTATCTCTAATTATATTTTGACTAGAAAAATACCAATTTGAGATATATCTAATTATATTCCAACTAGTCAAAATTACGTCAGATTTACCATTGAGTTGTACTGAGACTTCAATTCAAGATATCTACAATGAATTACTGACTATCGGAAATACACATTTCAGATATCTACAATTAAATTTTGACTAGTCAAAAGGTAAACTCAAGATATCTCAATTTTAGTTTTGACTAGCCAACGTCATCTGCCAGGGCGATAAAAACATAGACACCCTGGCAGTAGCTCCACAAATTATGCTACTTTTAGCAGCAGGTGGATAAACCTAGCGGGAAGATGCCAAAGTGGAGAAAATATAAGAAGCGACGAACGGCACCTGCTGCGCTTGCCTGCTGCAACACTCCGATAGGTTCACCTCTCAAGTCAGTTAAACGTAACCCCGCCTGCCCAATCTTACCATTGGCTAACATCAGAGCCGTTGGTGCAAACGTTGATTTGATTGGTCCCCAGGCCCACTAGCTGCCCATGTCAGGGCGGAGAGCGGCCAAAGCATTAAGAAGGCAGGGCTTATTAATGCTTGTCTGTCTGAGCTCAATGTATAATTTACGTTGGATTTTATTTCATGCCCTGCAAAGATTTTATTGTGTGCTGAGAATGTGCGAGCAGTGCGTGATTGCGCAAGCACGCAGCTTAGACGGAACTTTGGGGAGGGCATGACCCCTCCCACACGGGAACAGCAAGGAAAGGCACAGGATTCCCAGGCCCAGACCCAGCTCCATCCACATTCATACACAATCAGATGTGAAACATACTTTAATGTGGCTCAAAATGGGCTCAGCCTAGCCATAGATTAGAACTACTCACGTTAGGTCAGAATCAGAATAAGGCTTTATTGGCCAAGTATGCTCACACATACAAGGAATTTGTTTTTGGTTACACAGATGCTTGCAGTGCATGAAAAATACAGTAAAGAAACGTTCGTAACATTTAGCATGTGTAATTTATATTGTAAAAAAAAGGGCAGTTTTGTGCAGTATAAAAACTATAGAAGTTATAAAAATATATAAATAAATTGTTCAATTGTTCATGAGAATAATGGAAGTTGGAAAAAAGCTTCTCTGTAGCCTAGTCGTACGGGTCTTCATGTGGCTGAAGCGTCGGCCTGATGGAAGGCACCGAAACAGGTGACTGCCAGGGTGAAACGGTTCGGTGATGATTTTCTCTGTACGCTTCCTGGTTCTGGAGGCATGCAGGTCCCGCAGTGTGGGCAGCTTTACACCGATGGTCCTCTCTGCAGACTTGATAATGCGCTGCAGTCTCTTGGTGTCGTGTTTTGTGATAGCACTGTCCCACACTGTGATGGATGTGGTGATGATGGACTCTGTGTAGAACTGCACCATCAGCTCTTGGGCTAGGTTGAACTTCCTCAGCTGGTACAGAAAGTACATCCTCTGTTGAGCCTTCTTGATGATGGAGTTGATGTTGCTGTCCCACTTCAGGTCCTTGGAGATCGTTGTGCCCAGGAAATTGTAGGACTCCTCACAGTCCTGTCTAGGATGGTGAGTGCTGGCAGGGTTGGGGGGCTCCTCCTGAAGTCCAAGGTCATCTCCACTGTTTTTGCTGTGTTCAGCTCCAGATTGTTCTGACTCCTCCAGAGGACAACCTGATCAACCACCCGTCTGTAAGCAGACTCATCACTGTCATTGATGAGACCAATGACTGTTGTGTCATCTGCAAACTTCAGGATTTTAACAGAGGAGTCCATGGAGGTACAGTCATTTGTGTACAGCGAAAAGAGCAGTGGGGAGAGTGCACAACCCTGTGGAAGCACCCGTGAAAAGAGCAGTGGGGAGAGTGCACAACCCTGTGGAAGCACCCGTGCTGATGGTTCAAGTAGTGAATTGTTCAGTTCTGTTAACTGATTTATCTGTATGAAATCATTTAACCTTTTTTAAGAGTCACTCATGTTTGTTAATCTGACTGTAAGCTAGGTTTATTCCTACGAACATTAAAGTTTAAAACTTTTAGAAACAACTCTACACTGTTTAAAGTAGAAACAAACCTGGCCTTCCGTTGCTTTAACAACTTCTGTTTGATGAATAAAGCTGTTAAAGAAATTTTAAAATTTAAAAAATGTTACTACAGCATTAGTTTGTCATTTTAAGATGCTACTGAAAAGTATTCTTATATCTTATGCAATATTTTGTTACGATATGAGCTGCATAAAGTCAATAGTTGACTGTAATGGCCTGTGCTTGACATCTAAAATCAACCTGCTGCATCATTAACTCTGTGGAACGGGCTTGGCTGCTTCTAATTTTTAGATAATTTCTTTTGCATCAGACAATATTTTGGGCATCTGTCTTCAAAGAAGGGCTGGGCGATATGAGAAAAATTCAATATCGCAATAATATTTATGTCTATCACGATACATGATATATATCACAATATTTTTAAATAACCACTAATGTTAGTTTATATTATATATTTTGTAAAATTGCACATGGACATTTATTTTTTTAATGTAAAAATGTAAATGAATAATTTAAAGATTGTATTGTAAGCAACAGTTTCAAACAGTTTTTTTTTTTCTAATAAAACTACTTTGTGGCTAACACTAGATCTTTAATAATCAAGCAGCAAAAATATTACACCATGCAAAAATGTGTTTAACATAATACTGTAAACAAAAAACAAAAACTGATTTCCAATCCTACCAAAATCTACTAATAATCAGGTTATGTTCTATATAGAACAAGGAAAACTTTACAACATTCTACCCAGTTTCAAGGTGCAGTTGATGGCCAAAAGACTGCAGCCTGGTCAGTGATTCAGTGGTCATTCTTTTGATTATATGTTTACTTCATATTTATTTTTTTGTTACAAACAATGAACTGAGTATCATCTAATTTACATTTGGTTAATTTTTTTATTTATTTAGATATATATGTTTTTTTGTTGGGTGGAGACACGATAACATACAGAGTTTAGCAGTTGAAATAGAAGCGTTGTGCTTCTCCTTTAATGGCAAGGGTTTTACAACACGTTTTGCAAAGTGCCACATTTTATTCGAAATTCTCCATATAAAATCTAAACTACTACCCAAAAAGTAATTTGGTGCTGTTTTCTACGGAAATAGTTTGTAGGACTCTAATTTTGCACTCTCCCGCTTGCACTGTATGTATTTATGGCTCGGGGTCTCTGTGCGCATGCTCTGCGCTGAATTCTTTAAGTAGGGAGGGGGAAGTGATGCAACAAAAAACAAAACTCATGATGAATTAAAAGCGGAAAGCTAACTATCTCAATACTAGTTTGTACTCTACGGTTGCATCTTAACCATTATCAGTTGAAAAATTTGTGATACATCGAGTATATTCAATACATCCTCCAGCCTTACTTCATGGCATAAAATCTGACCAGAGCTGGGCAGTGCAAAAACATTTAAGTACTGTTATCTCTCCTAAGCAACAAGCTTAAGGTGGTTCTTACGCTCCAGACACATTCGGTGTGAAGGCAGCATTAAAATTGTTTGGTTTTGCAAAGGTACATATCTCACCAGTTCAGTTGTAAGTTTTGGGTTTAAATACATCTCCTTTGTTCAACACATTGGTGTGCTCCTGGGCAAGGCACCCCAGTTTGCCTACCGATGTGTTTCGGTGCGTGCATGTGGTCTTGTTTGTAAGTGCCAATAGATTCATCCATATCTTTAATGTGAAGTTCTTTGACCGGTCACTAGAAAAGCACTATAAAACTTCTGTTTGATACCCATTCAGTTGTGTTCACTGCTTAAAAGGGTGACTTTGCACATAAGCTGACAAGTGTCCACCGTGGCATTTGTTTGTACTCTGTGTTGCCACCTTCACTGCCAGACACACCAGTCTGGGACCCCTTTGTTTCTGGACACCCAAGACCTCGCTGGTGTTGACCCAGCTACAGACTCTTTATCTATCACCCGATCCATTAGCTCCCATTAACATGCAGGTCGTAGATCAGATAAATTGCATGTTCTCCTCACAGCATAGAAGGACAATTGCTTTATTTTCTTTTTTGAAAATAAGAAAAGGTACTTACACACTTTTTTTTTCATAATAGCTTTATGTTGCTCTGTTTCAAGCCTTCTTCTTTACTGTTACTGAGCAGACAATAACAATATGTTAAAAGTGGTGCTTTGAAGGAAATTAAGCAGGCATAAGTTAGGAGTGATCTAGCAACCTCTCATCACAAAGGCATTTCCTCCACTTCCTGTTAAGAAGCAGTCGTGTTTAAACTCAGGGCAGGAGGCTGACTTGCTCTCAGGGACAAAATGCGGCCATACATTTTGCTATCAGGATTCATTTAGGGCTTTGGGTAGAACATTGGCTTGTCTTCAACGTTGTGCATTGGGCTGTTATTTTATCTGAGGGTTCATTGCTGTTATCCATTGCAGTTTTCTTAAACAAACATTTAAGTGCACAACAGCTCAAACAGAGCCTGATGTGCAAGTTTGTGCAAATAATCAAAATCACTTCATCGTAACTCAAATGTTTAAAGTTATTTAAGAAACCTACATCAAATAGCAAATGCACCCTTTTTGCAAGAAAACATTTCCTCTTAAATCCGAGTAAGGAAGTAAATGGTTGGGTGTGGGTGCGAGTTAAAGGATTGGACTAAGGCATAAATAAAGCTAAAGCAGTAGGCCTGAAATACGATTTTAAATTGCAATGCACAGTCATGTGCTTCATTATATCAGTTGGCCTCAGAAGTGCAGTCTTTCTTGAATATATTGAATTGTGTACTTTTGATCTTTCCAAAATGCAGCCTCACTTTTGACCTTGTTGATATTATAATAATGGTTCCGTGACACATGTACCTAGTTTACAACACATACATCTGAAACCCTTCTGTGGACATAACCCGGTATGTATTTTTACAGCAACTACATTACAGCAACGTCACAGCTAATTATCGAAACTTGAGGCATGTACCACTAAATTATTTCAGTTGGTACAAAAAAAGAACCAAAGTAAGAATGGAAACCCTGTATGATACATTCTTGGTATCATACTAGATAATATAAAATAACAAATAGCCTTGGGACGGTACATATATATATAAACCAAAACAAACCAAATTTTGTAGTTTTTAAGTAGTCATGCTAGTATTATATTGTCTAGTTACTTACTTAAAGATATAGGAGAGGATCTTCAGCACATTCTCGTTTTTGCAACACTGCGCATGCGCCACCTCATCTCCAGTAATGCCCCCTGATATAGGGAGCGCGCACGTCCTCAGCACATGCAGTCTGTTTACATCTGCGGGATCCTGTTGCTACCTGACAATCTTGATTTTTCTTCCATAGATTGAAAATAGGACCAGAGGTTAGAGAAGTGAAATTATATTTTAATTTTTCATTCATTGCTTTAGCCTTGCGTGGGAAAGGCCTATTAGCAAACAACCAAGCAGCAGCTGTCTCATTTTTTGATTCATATTCTTTCTGCAAACAATAGGCAAACATGTAGGTCTCCTCGAGAGAAATAAACTTCAATCTAGTATGACATTACCTAAATTGGTGTTGCTATTTTTATGGACATACATGTGTTTGCTTCAAGCTTGAAAAAATCTGTATGTTTGAGACTCTTTTTTTTTTTTATTGGAAAAACAAAATGTGAATAATGCGTTCCCCTGAGTCTGAAATCTATTTCTGCATATGAGTCTTTATTTTATTATAATGATAAAATCTATTGCAAACATTTAAATTCAGAGGCTTTTGTCTGTAGGTCTCTCACTGCACCCAGCCAGAACCTCACTAAAATGAATGATATTGAAATCCTTTATCAAATAGGATGCTTCTCTTCCTGAGCTACATACAATTGTAGAGCTGTGCCGTTAACTGATTTAAAAAGCCAAAATTAACCTTAAATGCACCATTTTATGTGAGATCCCTTTATGTTAGATTTGTCAGTCTCCATCCTCCAGGCTAAGTTTCTGAGGTGTAAAACATTAGTGAAGAAGTTGCAGCTATATATAAATAACCTAGCTGCAGGACACAGAGTTAACACTGTAGCTTAGGTAAAGTTACACTAAATCATGTTATTTGACGACTTTCTTACTTTTCCAAAATTATGGCACAAAATTATTCATACATGTATCTCCTGAACTGTCCTTCCCTTCTTGGCCTATATGTTTGTGCTTTTACTCTGGGTCAAATTTAGAAAGCACTATGAGCTTGTTTAACCTTGGTTTAGTTTGCTTTAGCCAAAAAGCAACCACAGCTACCACTGTGCACATTGGTCAAAGTAAAAATCTGCATTTCTCACCACCGAGGTGGGATTTAAGAACCGTTCTGTATGCAGTGTTTAAACATTGCATTGAGCTGTTAGAAGCTTAGTTTTTATTGTTCATCTTTAAAAAAAGCTTCTTGCATGTGCTTATTTCTTGTAAAAAAGGAAAAGACAAACTACCTTGTTTAAATTATATTGCTTACAGCTCCAGTTGAAAACTGGATGTGTATGTGGTTGCACTAAACCAGACTCACATGATTCCATTTTTTTTTACTTTAAAGGCACACTGAAAACAATTTCACATCAGTGTTAATTTAGTTTCGTAATAATTGCAACCATCAGCACATTAAAAGTGTACAGGTTTATAAAAGACTTCTTTGGCGCAATATTTGGTGCTATAACATGTTTTTAGCATGATATTTTTACCATCTGGATATGGATAACATAGTTAGCCAATGAGATTGACTATGGGCCTTTAATGCACACAACTGATGTATATTTAGTGGCTAAATGCTAAAAAAAAATGTGTGCGGAAACTCAAATGAAAAGGCCTGGAAAATGTAGGTTGTTCTTTGTCACAACTTGCTGTTCTAGTATTGTACTTTAAAACATATCTGATATTTGTCAGGAAGGTTTTTAAATGACTCGAGCAGAGGTGAAGTCGGGTGATAATATAATTTATTGAGGGATTGAATAAGTGAACAGAACACGGAATGGAACCACACAGGGAACAACAGACAACGGAACAAAGCGTGATGGGAACTAAAAGCGCGGAGGCGGAACTAAAACAACAACAACAAGCGGGGAAACAATAAACACC
>JAVLVB010000272.1:1126783-1146292 GCA_032876305.1 Orestias chungarensis
TAGGAGCAACGAGGAAAAGCAGGGGAAAACAACAGACGATCCAGCGGTGAGTGTGTGAATGAATGTGGCTTAAGTAGTGAGAACCGGGGTGTGATTGGTTGAGAAGAGGAGTGAATTATTGCAGACAGCTGTGAATGAAGGCGGAGTGACGAGACACAGGGAGGAAACGGAACCAGACAAAACACACATCATGACAATATTGTGCTGTTACAAAATTGCTAAACTGTTAAATAGTATTTCTGTAGCCTTCTCTAATCTTTACTGTTAATGATTTAGACTATACACAGAGGTGGCATGTTAAACAATGGCAACATTTTTTGGAGTTGGGATTTTAAAACCTTATATTAGTGATTAGCACAATTAGCGCAGATAGCATCATCATCCATTCATCCATCTATCAATCTTTCATCCAACATGCTCCTGTAGAGTTGCAAGGGTCTGCTGGTGCCCATCTACATCATTAATCGGGTGAGAGGCTGTGGTACACCCTGGACTGGTCCCCAATCCACCGCAGTAAGCAATAGTCTTTCGAAATTCCTTCCCCTTATATTAATTTAGACATTTAGAAAATTTCCAGATCTAGGATTTTCAATGGAACACTGGCTAGAGGCTCAGGAGTTGAACTTCTGATTTCATTTAAAAATTCTCTTTCAATGATTGTACTATATCTATCTTTGACTTTTCTGGACTCAGTTAAAATGTCCACACCAAAGACGGTTGAGGAAAACTTCACAACACTTTGATGTTGTGTGACCACTGATTGGAAAAGGTCAAATTAGGAATTTCCAACAACCTTGTCATTATTTTAGTAAAATCTGACCCAAAAAACTGGAGAGATCGATACAGGTTTAAGTGTTTATTCATGAACAGTGAGAAATAAGCTAAAGCATTATCTGGTCCGAAAGGGGAAAGATGACAACAACACCAGGAGCTCTGGAGGGACACAGAGTGGTGAGTAATAGTTCAAGGTGAATAGAGAAGTAATGGTAATGTTTCCTAACAGTCATTATCTACTGGAGGATGGCTCACTGGCCACTAGTCTCTGGTAGCGTCAATTTATTGTCTTTTATTTTGATAAATTTACAGCAGCCTTTGAAAAAAGTTCGGGGCAGGTTGTTAGTCCACTGCAGACTACGTACGTACCTTTTGAAGGAATTAAAAAAACGTATGCAGGTGGTCTACAAGAAAAGTCTTCCAAAGGTCAGATTCAACCATGAATATGACAACGGCACCTACCACATCCTTCTAAGGCCTTTGTAGGCCGATAACATCCTACTGCAAAACTGGCTGCCTGAATTGGAAGGAAAACAAACAACGAGTGGAAGTTAAATACAGATATATTTGGAGGATATCTAGAGGACATTTGAGGTTTACTGAAGTGTTTCATTTTTTCCTTTGTGATTTTGCTAATAATAAAATTATGTTTCCAAACAAAGTTGCTTTATTCAATTGTTATGTCTTGTCTGGAGAGTAGAATATAAAAAGAACATTTTGTAAAGCTACCACATTTTATTATGCAACAGCGTTTTTACCAGAAAGAGAACAGCAATACACTTCAAAGTGTAGGTAAATCATTAAAAAAACGTAAAATCTTAAAATCACTTTATTATGTGCCTAATTCTTATATATATAATTATACTGATATTTTTACACAGTTATGCATTCAATGCACATAAATTCAGAAGTCAAAAATATCTTTGCTTAAAATTAATGAAAATATAATTAACCTTTTAATAAATTAATAATGTGCCTTCAATAATTTTTCTTTTTTGTGTGTTCAGCATTGTTCTCCAGTTGTTAAAGAAGTTTTACCTGGACTTTCAGTTATGAAAAAACTTATATTGTAATGCAAACACAACTGTGCCAAAACAAAGTTTAAGTCTTAAAGAACACGATTTGTTGAGATTTCTAAAGATACAGCTTTTTTTGTACAAGAAATATTCTCAAAGTATCTCTTTATGCGTTTAGAACAAGTATTTTTGCCATGGTTTCACTGTTTAGTTATTGTTCTATGTTGTTCTCCCTCAATGTGTTCTCCCGTTCTGTCTCTCTGTCTCTCACTCACTCAAAGTAAAGTTGCTACCTTTGTTCCACCATTCACCTTTCTTGCATTTAAGCCTGGCTCTTCATTCCTGTCAGTGCTCACTTCTCACGTTATCTTATCCCTTACACCAAGGTTATCCTCGTCATCTTCCTTATTTTTCTCCCGAGTTCCCTCTGTTCCTCGTCGTCTCAATCAATCAAAAATACTTTATCCAAAAGGAAAATTAAATATGTTTTCTATATTATTATTAAAAGTAACAATAATAATAATTAATGCTGCGAGCAGCGATGGGCTGCCCTCGCAGCTCAGCGCTGCTATGGCCTTGCAACCGCCGGAGCATGAACACTGCCGTTCGCACAGTGTATTCAATGATCTCGCGAGTTTCTTACACTCATCCAGTAGCAGAGCTTGGGTGGACAGCGCTTTTTGTGATGTCGACAGTCGCTATATCACAGACTTCCAACTCACTCACGGTGCCACACTACATATCCCGCTAAGCATCATGGGAAAGTAATAACACAAAGTCTACTCAACTCAGTGACGGTGCTGCACTAGATATCCTCCAAAGCAACATAGGAAAGTAATGACACAAAGTCTACTCCCCTTAACCGCTACCATATTCAAGCTTTGGGATTTTAGCGGCTTCTAGCTCAGGGCTGATCCAATTAAGTAACTAAGATTTCGAAAAACGGCTCTGAGGGGATCCCTCCTCGGAAACAGACTGAATATATTTCCAAACCAAAAACTGTTGACAAACAATAATTAATAGCTTCTTGTTATGGCACACAATGACAAAACAATACTGTGGAATTATTCTACAGCATTACAAAAATGAAAATCGTCACAGAAGTTGAGAGCACACTCGTTTTTACCCAAGTTTAACCCATTTAATATTTTTTTTTAAACACATTTTTACTGTAAATATTTGCCAGAATTCTTCAATAGGTCCCAAGTCATGTGTACAACTTCATAAAAATGAGCCCTACATTGTTGTTGTAGATGGCACAGATGAGGTATCATGTTGTGGAATATAAAACAGGTTTAAATCTGCATTAGTTTTGGAGTAATAAGTAGTAAAGTACAATCAAAACACAGCGTCCTTCCTGTCTAAAGGGGGCGGGGCTTAGTGGCGCCAGCATAGTCGATGTCAATGTGATTAGAGCTGCTCTATTATGAAGGACAGAAAGTTTCTTTGAGCCGTGACCTGGGTCGTCGAAGTTATTCCACCTAGATGCTTTATGGCGATGGGTCAGGTTTGGAAGCTAAGCCACGCCCACACACTGTGATGTAGCTAAAAGGTTTTCATCACTTTTGCCCTTCAATGCCTCAAGACACTGCAGAGTGACTGTGAAGTCTTCACATTGTCGGAGAACGTCGTTTAGACACAACGTGTGTAAAAGAGAGAAAATGGCAGCTTTGGTCCAAAATGGCTGACTTTCTGTGGGATGTGGACCAGGGCTCCAAGACACTTTTTCGTAGGTCCTGACAAAACACACAATTGTGCCAAATTTCATGGTTGTCAGTAAGAGCATGGCTTGGGGCTGATTTTTTAAGGATTTTCAGGGGGCGCTGTGGAGTACTTGTACCACGTCAATCAAATATTTAACCGCACACCTGTAGGGGCTGGATATGGATTGATCTTACTGAGTTTGATGCATCTGGACTCAAAACTGTGGAATCTAGAGCCAAACATATGGTAACGATGTGAAGTCTGACTTGGCCACGCCGCCACGGCCAACGCCATTCACGCCGTTCACCGAAAACTGATAATAATAAAACAATAAAAATAACTTATAACAGCATGCCACAAGAGACTCAAGAGAAAGGTTAACAGTTGGAGGGGGTTTATTGAAAACAGGAAAGCAGTAAATGTGCACAAGGGTTCTTGAACTTGAAAAGATGTTAGCCAGGAGATGGGCAGTATGGAGAGCTGTGGGAAGTTTCTTGAGCAGGATGAGATGGTAGGCTTTTAGAAATGTGCTGATGATGGTTAACATAGTTGCTATACCTTCAGTAGATGGTAATCCTGTAATAAAGTCAGTAGCAATATACAACCAGGGACTTAAAGGTATGAAACCAGTGTATGTCTCTGGAAGTGACAACTAAGGGTACTTGGACTGAGGAAGAGGGGATCGGCTTGCTTTGGATTGCATTGTGGACTGTCCCCTTGATTTCCAAGCTTACCGAGCTAATGATGCAACTCGGAGGAAGAATGGTTGTAGGCACTGAGGGAGTTTCATCATTGGAGACTGCTGGGATCTTAAAACGATTGCAGGTTGTGAGGCTGAGGAGACAAACAGTGAATTATGTTCAGGAAGTCATACATTTCAGTGGATGAATGATGTGGTTTATGTGGTGAAATAATCTTCCATCCAAAGCCATTACTTGGAGGGGCGCTTCTGTGGGTCTGTAGTCTTGACTGCTCACAACCTGACGCTGAGGTGTGGAGAATGCTTATTAAACAGGATCGTAACAGATAAGAGGAAATTTCAATGGAGAGAGAATGCTGTGATTAAATGGTTTGAACTGCCACAGTAGATGCATTGGTGTGATTACATCCTCCACCTCTCTGTCTCCTCTCAGGTGACAGGCGGGTCTGACCGACCTAGGCTAGTTAAGGCTAGAATCCAAGTGCAGAAAAACTCACAGGACACTTAATCAGTAAAAGGTCATTTATTTACAAAGTGATAATATGCAGACGACTAGGTGCAGGTAACTGCTTGTGGGGAAGTAGGAACTTGGTGGAAACACACACAGTTAATGATATGAATTGAAGCTTATAAAGGTGGATGGTAAAGCCAGAGGGAGGTGAGTGGGATCCGGGGTTGTGACTCTAAAGAGGCAGGTTCAACTACTATTGATAATTTGCCTTTAACTAAGTCATTTAAAGCATGAAGAAAGATACTCTTGCCTAAAGCTGCTATCTATATTTAAGTCAACAAACTGTACGACTAAATACCAATGATTAATTAAACACCTAACTACTAAGAAACCACTACTATTGATTATGAATAAACAAAGAATAAAATGTAATAATCAATTAATGGGTTAATACATAAAAACAAACAGTGCAGAACAACAAACTTTGAAAGGTATTAAGGAAAAGAAAATGTATTAAAAGGGGGTGTAGTTCTTGGTCACTTGATAAAAAAACAGGGGGAAACACACAGTTATTGTACACCCGCATTAAGGAGGCATGTGGGGGGAAAGGTCAGAGAATACTTAAGAGAAAGGGCTGTAAAACACTGGGTTTAATGGAGAACTTCACAGATTGCCAGCCAAGAGCTATTGGGCCTTGGTTATCTGTTCAGTTTGACAATGGCCTAAGGAGCGTGATCCCAGTGGCCAATCTAACCACACATCTAACAGTCCACATGCTCGAGCAAAGCTCATTGGCAGCTTACCTGATACGATGTTCTTCGGGAGGAGAAGAATAAAGATGAAGGAGATTGGGATTTGTTTTGCAAAACCTAGCAGGAGTTTTGTACACAGCATACCTGAAGCAGTGGGTTTCTTTAAAAGTTTAGGCCCACCAATCGACATAAAAGCAACAAAATTGTCTAAGGAGTCAGTTGAATTCAAAAAGTTTCCGTCCAAAACTCCAAGTTAAGGCCAACACATGCAGCTGGGAGTCCTGGAGGGAAGAACCAGCTTGTAGTAGGTTTCTGTTTTCTCTGAACTGCATTCCCTACGCTTTTCACGGCTTCTCTCGTCAAAGAGAAAAAGAAGCAACATCCAAAGATACATACAGACTGGCTTCCCATGCCAAGCATTACCTGGCACGTCAGTTTCTGGCTAGATATAGTTGGACTCACCTTGACGGACAGTTGTAATACAAGGCTCTTTGAGTAAGGTTGGACACACTCCTGCTATGTAGTGTACCCTAATGAGAAGCACAAAACTGTACTGTGGATGCTTGTTTCCCCCCATCTAACTGGCCATGCATTACTGTTTGCAAGCATTAGTGCATTAGTGTAAATTAGAGAATGTGATATTTCCTTCAAAATTTGTAGAACTAAAGGGTCAGCTTCGTTATCCGTATCTGTAGCCATCTGGAGTAGCCTCTCAGGCAAAATATCTGCACAAATCAATAAATAGTTATGACTGGCTTTTTTACTTTTGGGCAAATATAAAAACGCATAAGGGTTGGGCTTGTTTTTCCAATAGAACCATAGTTGGCTCGGATCTGGATTACAGATCTGGGCCAGAGGGTCAACAAAAGCCTAGCTGTTGGCCAGATTTTGTATTGTCTAATTTTGCCCTGATACAACCCAATACACCCCAACATGTGCGAACATCCTGTTTAAGCTCACAATACAGACTTGTACAACTAATTTAAGTAACGCTCTACAATTGCTGCTATAAACTCTTTTTTTTCAGTGCATCTAATTTACTTTTCTGTCTTTTCAAACCCCCAGTCGGTCATGGCAGATGGCTGCTTGTACTGAGCCTGGTTCTGCTGGAGGTTTTCCTGTCCCCTGTCACTACATGCAAGCTCAGTATGAGGGATTGCTGTAGAGTCAACGACAACACAAGCGATTGATTTGTTCTGCTTATTCCAGAGGAGTGAATGCTGCAAGTCAATAACTCGATGCAATCTGCTGGGGTTCCTTAGATTGGAAAATTTTTCAAATTGATTTGTTTATGATGTATCTTTAATTTTAAATGATTTTCTTGTAAAGTGCCTTGAGACGACATCTGTTGTAAATTGGCTCTAATAAATACACTGACTCTTGATTCATAATATATCTACATTTGTTGCTAAAAAACATTTTATTCACTAGCAAGTTTGGGTTGTGAGCTTTGTTAACCTAGCCAAACTGTCACACTTTGTATGTCTTCCTCTTTCTTTTTTTTCCACCGTTTTTTTTACTAAGGTTCAACTAAATGAAAGTAACCGTCTTGCTTCGTCATTTCTTAGTTGGAAGTTTAATCTACAACATCATGTACGTTTTTGCTGACATTTTTATTCAGATGCAAATGACTTGTTTGTTGTTTTAACCCCATTTAAAAAAGTGTATATGTGAAATGAAGACTTAAATCTAACTAGTGGAAGTGGAAACATGCAACACAATAAATTCTATTGTTGCAAGTCAAAACACTTTAAAAAAGAAGAAGAAGTCAGTGCTCTGCTGTTTGTTTTAGCTCTGGAACTTCTTCTATGATGGTATGTTTAATCCACAGCGGCAGGAACCGCAACAGTAACCGTAATGTATCTGTCAGATGGTTCTCCTTTTCTACAGTACAACTGAGTGATTCACATTGAATCACGAGATATGCCTTAAAAATGTCATTCAATTGCAACACAAATCATGTACAGCAGCATAAGAACCGATAAACCAATGCACATCATGAGACCTGACTGTTTAAAATCTAAGAAGCAAAGGCCTTAAAAGTAAAATAACCAAAGTGAATGTGACCATATTGGCATCTTCTCTGCTGTCCTCTGAGCATTGGTTGACACTTGAACTAAGACATAGCATTTATGAATAATAATGCGAGCGCTGGTATCTCTGATGCTTTTACTTTGGTTAAAATATTCAGCAACTGATATTGCTTTGGTGCAATAAAATAACTAAAAGATTATTCAAGTAATAAAGTGAACCTTTGGTATTAGTGGGGTTAAGTGAACACACTCATTAATAGCTAAAATGTAACTCATACATCATGACACACATGCCAATGTAAACTGGTTTGACAATTACAGAATCCTGAACCTAACGTGGATTATGCACAGTGGAAATTCTCTGAGCACTACCACAAAAGCAAACATCAACAGTCTTTCTTTCCTGAACTATAGTGTAAAGCCAAAAGAGCGCTAAGGAAAATCATAATAGTCATACTAATGTTGTCTATAACCTACACTGAAAAAAGGATGGGAACATTTCACAGATATTTTGGTTCATATTGATATGGACGTTTCACTCACATTTCACTCAACTTCCACAGTCCAAGTGTCCTATTCCACCAATTTTTTTTTCGTTTTAATGGAGATATGGTACCTATGGAGGCTATTGCAGTGTAGTAGACTGTTTGTCATACTTAAGTTAGCATTTTTTGTTTGTTTTGAGCTTTCTGAATTATTATCCTGCTGCAACTAGGTATTATAAAATGGGAACCCTGTGGGGGAGATGGGGAATACTATGGTCCTTGTGTGAGTTATGATTCATATTGATGCTAACACCACTATCTGTATTACAATTAATGCAAACATTAACATCTCTTCAGAAAATCACACATTTGAAATCAGCAATATGTTCAAAAACTGTTTGCCATAAACTTTTTAATCTGTCTACTTATTTCTTGATCATTTCTGTAAACATTTGTCTGAAATCCTGAAAGCGCAGCTGATCAATTAGCTGTAAATTTTAATAGTGGATCAAAAATGATCTGAACAATTCAGCCTCTAATACTAAATAATGTAAATTTCTATCATTTTGAAGGGGATGATTTTTTTGTTTTCAGAGAGCCTGGGTAGCTGCTGACATCCATCGCTGCTTGGACATAAAAAGTGCAGAGTTGTTAAAGTCATCGTGCTGTGCTTATTAAAAGGCCACATCATGGCTGCCCATCGCATCAGAGCAACCAACAACAACAACACCTCTCTACCTCGCTGCAAATCGGAGGGGACCCTTATAGACCTCAATGAGGGTGTGTCAGAGGCCAGTCTAATTGATGTCAAAGGTAAGCATTCAAAAACAGTGTGTTTTCTTTGCTATACATTAAACTACAATTGTAAAAACCGTTTGTTTTAGACCATAATATGGTATAAAACATTAGTTTATGTCAATATGCTCTGAAAAGTTTAATCTAAGTAATAGTTTAGTAATGATAAACACTGATGACTTTGATTATGTACCTGTCCAAATATGTAGTTGTACATGGCAAAACAAATACCTGTTTTGCAACTGTCCACATTTTGTCATATTACAACCAATTATGTCAATATATTTAACTAGGATTTAATTTTAGAAAGACACCAGTTTGGGACCAACTGTATAAAATATGTCACTATTATTCAGCGGTTCTGGTTCTAGCCTCAGAAGTTTGTTAGATAATGTCAGTGAAAAACCAGGAAAATTAAGGAATCCAGGTGACAGGTCAGTGAAGAAATTGTGGGGGATTTTAAAGTATGGTAATGTTCTTAAACAATATCATAAGCTTTTAACATGCTTTCTTCTATTTCATTCTTCCAAAACCTATTAACACACTCCACGTAAACCGAAATAACAATCAGTAAAGCACCCACAATGCTAACTGTAATTCTGAACTCCAAAACTTAGCTGGGATTATCTGTCAGTAGGACAACTAATAACATGTACTCCTGAAACAGAAAGGAAAACAGCACTTTTGAAGGAAAAATGTAAGATGTCCTTTTTAAATTCTGTACAAAGCTGTTTTGGGGACGTGACAAACATGAAACAAATTTTTTTAATAATTTGATAACAAAACCAAAGTTTTTCACTAACATGTGGAAGAGAATTTTTCACATAAAAAAAACAAAGTCATGGAAGCATCATGCTGTGGGCATGGAATTCTTCATCAAGGATGAGATAGAGTTACGTGCAGTGCAATTCTGTTGGAAAACTTATAGAAGTTCCATAATAACTGGGGCAGGGGTTCACCTCCCAACAGAACAGCTCCAAACATACAGATAAAGCTGCTATGGAGTCCTTTAACACAAAAATCCAAATTCACATGTTAGAATCGCACATTCAAAGTTTCGACCTTAATCTAACTAAGAATGCTTGGTAGGAATAGATGCTAACAGATGCTTTCGATTGAATGGAAAACATTCTTTCAGTACAAACATTTCACTGTCTTCATGTGCAAAGCTGGTAGACATACTCCAAAAAATTCATAGCTGCAAGTTAGGGCTGAATATAAATACATGCCACACTTAAACAAAGTTTGTCATGCTTACAGGTCCAATTAAATGCATTGAAATTTGTAGTTGTAAGATGACAAATTTTGAGAAACTGACAGGGGCATGAATATTTTAAACCTTTTGTTGAAATATATATATATATATATTTTTACAATTTTCATATATCACAGTAACTTTGAAATTATACCAATAGTTTTTTTTGCTCCTGTTTTTAGTGCCTTCTCCCAGTACCTTACGTCTTAACACCACTGCTTCCTTTGGTGCTGCCAGGGACGTTGTCGCCATAAAGGACTACTGCCCTTCCAGTTTCACCACTCTGAAGTTTTCGAAAGGTGATCGCCTCCATGTACTTGACTCATCGGGAGGAGAGTGGTGGTATGCCCACAACAACACAGAGATGGGTTACATCCCTGCAGCATATGTGGAACCCATTAATTACAGAGACTCATCCTTCAGTGACAGCGGAATGATGGACATGATGGCAGAGTGTAATGAAGAGGGAGCCAAAGAAATGGACCTGTTAGGAGAGTGGACAGGAATGATTCTGAAACCAACCACTTTTCAAAATGGAAATCCTTTCACAACAATCCATACCACAACAAATCCTTTTTTAAATGAGGTTTCTGAAAGTTCATTAGATCAAATAATAAAAGAGAAGTCAATTGAGGTTCTTCTGTTTGATACACTCTCTTCATCTGGCCCCAATTCTACCAGAAACTCTGGAGACAATGGTTTTAACAGCAGTGATTTCAACCCAAACCCTCTCAGCCCCACCGTGAGTTTATGGCAAACATTTCAAAGAGAAAACCAATTTTTTAGAAGTAAGCGTTCCTACAGTCTGTCTGAACTCTCCATTCTTCAAGCTCAGACAGACACTCCTCAAGCATCCAATGGTTTCTTTGGGGGTCTCAAAGCCCCTGCACCTGACCAGTTCCAGAGCAGGGAAGACTTTCGCACAGCATGGCTCACCCATCGGAAGTTGGCAAGGTCCTGCCATGACTTAGATTTGCTGGGTCAGAACCCAGGCTGGGGTCAAACTCAGCCAGTGGAAACCAACATTGTCTGTTGTTTAGACAGCTCAGGAGGTGCAGTGCAGCTTCCCGACACCAATATTAGCATCCTTGTACCCGAGGGTCATGTGTTATTAGGGGACACGCAACAAATCTCTATCAAAGCTCTGCTTGACCCACCACTCGAGCTTAACAATGACCGGTGCACCACCGTAAGCCCTGTTGTAGAAATCAAACTCAGCAACATGGAGACCAAAACCACCATCACCCTAGAGATGAAAGTGTCCGTCGTTCTGAAAATTGACAGCAGACAGACAACGGAAGTGTTATGCGTAAGGAGTGATTGCAAAGAGGGGCCATACACACCCATCCTTCAGACATACTTGTATGGGGATACAGTTCAGGTGAGCCTGGATAATCTTGAGCCATGCATGTACGTATGTGTAATCGCCCAGACCCAGTCTTTACTTCCTGAAACCACTGTGTGGCAGCATGTGGTTAAAAAGATAACCCTAGGAGTTTACGGTCCAAAACACATCCACCCATCCTTCAAAACTGTGGTAGCCATATTTGGCCATGAGTGTGCTCCAAAGACACTGCTGGTGAACGAAGTGGGTAAACAGGCACAGTCTGCATCACCTGTTGCCCTTCAGCTTTGGGGTAAACATCAGTTTGTCTTGACAAAACTTCAAGACCTCCATGTTGCTGTTTACTCCAACATGGCTAACTACGATATAAAACCCAGAGACCAGGCCAGAGTAGTCCGTGGCTTCCAAGTTAAATTAGGCAAGGTTAGCAGGCTGGTCTTTATGATTTCCACACTAAACGATGTTGATGTTTCAGATTTTACTCTAAGAATCCAGGTCAAAGATGACCAAGATTGCATCATTGCTCAGTTTTGTGTTCAAACACCAACACCGCCACCTAAACCAGGCCCAAATATGTCAGTGCAGCGGAGATTCCTAAAGAAAAAGGAGGTAGGAAAAATAGTTTTGTCTCCTCTAGCTGTGGCATCCAAATACCCTGTTTTCCAGGACAGGAAAATAAACAACCTGAAGTTTGGAAAATTAATCAAAACTATAATTAGGCAAACTAAAAACCAGTACCTGCTTGAGTACAAAAAAGGAGACTTTGTAGCTCTCCTGTGTGAAGAGAAGATCAAGTTGAAAGGCCAGCTGTGGACAAAAGAGTGGTACATTGGGTATTATCAGGGTAAAATAGGTCTTGTTCATGCTAGAAATGTTCTAGTGGTTGGCAAAGTGAAGCCCATTTACTTCAGCGGACCTGACCTTACAACCACATCATTACTGGAGCAGATACTGAAGCCCTGCAAATTCCTCACGTACATCTACGCCTCTGTAAGGACTATACTGATGGAGAACATAGGCAACTGGCGAGTGTTTGCTGACGCTCTCGGATACGTCAACCTGCCCCTCACACATTTCTGCCGCACAGAGCTGGAAAGCGAGTCAGAAAGAGTGGCGTCAGTTCTGGAAAGGTTAAAGGAAGACTGCAACAATACAGAGAGCAAGGAGAGGAAGTCCTTCCAGAAAGAACTCCTGACTGTAAGTTACAGTGTGTGCATGCTCTTCTGTGTCAGTAGTTTAGTATCGAAATAAGTAACGCTAACTACTTACACTTGTTTTAAGCATTGTATTTGAGTTGGATGCCTTTTATCCTTTATGTCTCCATTTTATGGCCATATGTTAAGCAGATACTTCACAGAGAGCAATCATTCCTTTCCTTAGGTTTGTAATCAATTCACAGCTGCTCAGGAGCTGAATCTTCAGGCGGTGATTGAGTTCTTCTTATTCTGTTACAATAGCAGTGCAATAGCAATAGCAAAGCACTGCTTTGATATTAGTAAATATCAGTTACCTTTTTTATCATCTTTCCTTGAAATTTTTCATTTGAGGGCACAATTTATTTGTTTTTAGATCCTAGAGCTTACTTAGTATATGAAAAGTTCAGATCTGTAAAATTTGCCAACCTGTATTTGAATAAAAGAGTAGTTGTTAACAATTGTTGAGGACAATTTAGAGTATCTAATTAGCCTAACACTCATGTTTTTGGACTGTGTGAAGCCACAGTAACCTTATAGAACCCATGCATGCACATGGAGAACATGCAAACACCTTGCAAAAAATCCCAAATTTGAATTGTGGAATTAAATCTAGAGCCTTCTTGCTGCAAGGCAACAATACTACCAACTGTGCCACTGTGTAACCCATCAAATCTATTTAGAAGTGTGCAAATACTTTTCCTGACATTGCATATGACTGCTGTCTGCTGTAAAAAGCTGCATTTGTATTATTTATTTATAAATGTTTACCTCTAAACATGTAAAAGTAGCCAGCTATTCAGAGAAAGTGTGCTGGCATTGTTTCAAACTTATGTAAAATCCTTCTTGCAGATTTGTTTTACATCCACAATTACACAGAACAGGAACACTGTAATTTGTCTAAGACTTTAAACTCTACCTAGACCCATTTATTGTGAGAGAACCTGTTGTAAGGAGAACATAATATAAGATGGTAGATAAAAGTATAGCTTTTATGTAATGCTGTTCTCTGACATGCAGAAAACTGTTCCATTTTAAAAATACAAAGGGTTTTCTTTAATCTGATATATTTCTGCTACCTCACAAAATATACAGAAAAGTAATTTTCAATGTGTTTTTGAGCTGCAGTATGAATACATGAGGCATGGAATTACCTTTGCCCTTCAAATGATAAGGTAACCCTAACAGTGAGGATAGAATAACACAGTTTGCCTGATTGGAAATTTCTTAACTAGAGGAGTCACCTTTGTGCTTCAGTGGATTAATTCTGGTCTGCTTTGATTGTCCATAGAACAAAAGAAAGTCTGTGCTATGATTTTAAAATGTTTTGAGACGACGTCTGTTGTAAATTTGCGCTATACAAACTGATTTTTGATTCTATGTGCTCAGTCTGGGAAATGTATTTACAATTTACTTAAATTGTGTGTAAAATGTAATATTCCTAAACATGTTCGTTTACTTAATTAGTAACATAATATGCTGTACAAGTTCCTTTTAGCACCATCTACAAATACTTTTTTATCGCCCCCCCTCTTTTTCCAATATTATCAAATGAAACATTAGTCATTTGCTTTACTTTATTAGTAAAGTCCACCTGTGTGGGATTTATTTTCAGGTAGAGATAACACAAGAAGAGCATTAATCAATAAAGCAGCTGCTATTGTATCCCTTAACAAGTAAGACATCTAAGTGCTCCATTTACCCTAGTGCAGGGAATGCACAGTACAAGACTGCATACTAAAACATGCAACGATAAAACCATACTTTTATCTAAATCAAGCAGAGAAATAGTCCAATGTATTTGATTCATCTTATCTGAACAGATAAAAATGAAGGAAGTCCCAAACAATGAAACAAGTTTTATCCTGAGCTTAACTTGCTTAACAGAGAAAGATCCAGCAGCAGGACTATGTGATCCCATTTGTGCTTCATTTTATTTTTAAATGAGTCTGTTCTTACAAAAATGTCAGCAGTGTCAGACTGAGTGGAGAATAAAAATCCTGTCATAAAAATCGCCTATTAGTTAAGAATTTATTGTTAGTTGATTTTGATTTGGTAATTGTTTTAGCAAAAGGGCACATTTTGTGATATAACGGAAAACTCTTGATGAGCAAGATAAACAAGTTTCAGTCTTTTTATAAGTGTTTAACTGATCTTGCCACTCCTCAGGCAGCTTTCCAACTCAGGATCTGTCAGATCTCCGTCATGTTTCCTCTCCAGAAGTTCTGAGTTAGTAATGACTGTGCAAGACATGCTTCTATCAGATATTTACCACAGGGGAGTTGGAAAGGTATTTGGAGTTGGAAAGGTATTTGTTGTTAGGGGATTATGGCAAACATCCAGGTCATGTCTCCCACCTATTTCCTGCCTCATTGTTCAGAAACTAATCACAAATTTCAGCTGTGGACCTTGCAGCCTCACTGTCTCACTGCCCCCTGAACCACTTATCACATGAAAATCTAGTTGTAACCTTCTATATATCAGGCTGAATCTTTCACAAAACTCCCAGGGATTTTCTTGTCAGACTGAAGGGCAGAAAAAATCATGACTCCTTCTGAAAGATGGCTGGACTCAGCATTAGAAACAGGTTGAGGAACGTAATTTTCCATGAGGAACTCAAGGTTGACATGCTTATTTTCCACTGTTTTGGGAAGTTTTGACTTTGTAGCACCAATTTGCGTCAGCTTGAATATTCCTTTTATAACCCAAAAAAATTATCAGGTCAAAATTCTTTTTAAGTGTGTCCTATTTTCCAGTCATGGAATACACATGAAAAATGAAAAAGTTAAATGTCCTGGAAAAGCTTGAGTTGTCCTGGAAAATAATTTTTCCTCCCTCTGCTTCTCTCCGCCTAAAGGATGAACCCAAATGGGTTAAACATTTAACGCATGTATGTCTTTTTCAGCTGCCTTTAATGGGCAACATTGTGCTGCTTTATATCAAGGATTTATTTCCTCCCATTATGTGCTGAAATTTGCAACTTTCAGTTCAAGAGTAAACAGATGAACTAAAGGAAAATTCTTTTGGTGTTTTATTGAACATATAAATGTTTTGTGGAGAAAGTACAAGAGAGAAAGAGCTAGCAGAAAAATAAAAAATTATGCAATCTGGTTAAATGTACAAAATTTAGGTACGGTTGTAGAAAATAACACTTCTCCAAAGTTTGGGGATGGAATTTATTAGTGTACGTTGTGGAAACATGACTTGTACTATAGCAGCTTAAAATGTCCTGGAACGTGTCCTGGATAATAATTGAAATAAAAGAGTGAGAACCCTGAATGAACTTGAGGATGTCACTAGAGAAAGGAATGTCTTTAGTTCTCTCCTCAGCCTGTTGCCCTAGCAATCAAACCTGTGAGATAAGCATAATTAACAATTGCCCATTACCACAGTTAGCACAACAAGCTAAACCAGATTGTTAAAATCACTGAGATGTACAAAAGTTTCAAATACAGTATCCTTCTTACAGATTAACGTTAAAACCTTATAAAAAAGAAACTGCTTGTTTACTGTGATATGTTTAGCCCTTCCATTACTTTCTGAAGTCTTCTGTGAATCAACACCTTACTGCTTTACACAATCAAACACCCCTCTTTGATCAAAATCCTCCGTCAGAAGCTCTTTTTTCTTAATTAAGTAGCTTGTTGTAGCCTATGTGCTTTATTTTACAAAAACTGACAGATACTGAACATAGCTTTATATTGTGTTTCCTCCAATACCATCTGACATGCTTTGGGATTAGGGCAGTCTGTTATCTCTGAGTTATCTCTGAATTATCCACAAATTGTAAAAAGAAGTTCTTGAATCAGGGACTGTGATCCAGACACCTTTAAGGCTTCACATGTTTCCTGTCACCAGCTCATTCTTGGTGAATCTGTTGCAACTGAAGGTTGAGCTGAAATAAAATAATTTACAGTTTTAACTTAAATCACCAGCTGTCAAACATTTTCAGTTATTGGTCTTTCTCTAGCTGTTGCACAGATACAGTTGTGCTGACACTATAGTAATGCATCAAGCTTTGTTGTATCTCTGTCAATTACTCTCAGTGAGATCAGATATAGATGAGGAATAATAAGAATAATAAGAACTGAGAGGAGGATGCTGACACAGCCCCCGCAGTAAGCAGGTTCCAGCCTCAGAGAACACCTGGAGTTCAGCTAGAAACAATCTCAAATGACACGGTTAAGACTATTTGCAGCAAAACCAACAATATTAATACTATTAAAAATGCAAATGGACTGACCTACAGAAGGAGGATCTGTATGAGTTTTTTGGTCTCCTCATTTACATGTCCTTGGTGTCGCTGCCCAGTCTCCTGGACTACTGGAGACAAAATCACATTTTCACGTTTCCCGCGGGGTCTTAGAAAGTCTTAAAAGCATTGAAGTTATGAAATTGACAATACTACCTTAAAAAGACTTTAAAAAAGTATATATTGATATTGGGGTGTAAATGTCTGCAGATTATAACTCGTCCATAACTTCTCCGCATCGCATTCTCCTCAAACGTTGTGTGTAGTCAATGAGCATGGGTTGTCCTACGACGTAGTGATGGACCTGATTCACCCATCTCTTCTTGGGACTGGGTACCATATATACATGGACAACTTTTACACAAGTCCCAAACTGCTCATAGACCTGGCCAGCATGAAGGAAAGGATGCCCCAAAGCGAGGAAAAATACTCTCACCAAAACATCTGGAAGAGGCTCTGTGAGAAGGACCAGAGAGGACCCACTTGTTTTTGAGAAGTTGATGGACATGCGGGAGGTGTCTTTGTACTCGACCATCCATCCTGCATTTTTAGAAGTGACAGTGCAGAGAAAAGTGAAGGATAGAGATGGACGCTGGGCTGTGAAAGACATTCCCTGTCCCACACCAATCATGATCTACAACAAATACATGGGTGGGGTTGATCTGTCAGACCAGCTCATACAGCACTACTATACTCAAAAAAAACTACTCGGTGGTACAGGATTTGGTGCTTCACTTCCTGGACATTGCAACAACAAATACCTTTATTTTACACCATGAGATAAACAAGTCAAAGCAGGTGCAGCCCACGACAAATACTTAATGGTGGAGCTGGTGTGCCAGCTTTGTGGCAAGGACAAGACAGGTGTTCCCCAGAACAGCTGCAAAAGTCTCAAGTAACCCGAGACTTTTTGGGCTGATTGAAGACCAGTCGTACCGCCACGATGTGGATCCTTAAGGGAGGAGGCAGTTGAGACCGTCAGTAGGGCTTGAAGATGCTCGTCAGTAAGTGTGGACCTGTACTTGGACTTAGTTAAGTTCAAGGTAGAGAAAAGCTTTTCGCACAAGTATGTGCTCCCAAAAAGACACATGGTCCGCTTAAACAATCGGGAAAGCTCAGGGAAGCTGGGGGGCAATTCTCTCAAAAATTGCCCTAGCTTGTCTGCTTTTCCACTCACCTCACAAAGAAATCCCAAAGAAAAATTGAAAGTTGTAGCTCATATTATTAAGAGTTGTAATAGATGCTGATTATCGGAGGCAGCGATGATCTATTATAGAGGACTATATTAGCAAACTACAGAGGAATAATATTAGAGATATCTGGTTCAGGATGAAAGAAGACCATGGGCTTGAAGCAAAAGTTCTAGACCAAATTAACTGAAAACATTCTTCAATTGGTTCTGTTCAGGAAAAAACTCTTTGACCATCTCTTCTCCCTCGGGCCAAAGTCATATCCCACTATCCTCTAAACTAACAACTCTCCTCTGGTCATAGACTCTTCTGGTTTTACACGTTTTTTTACAACCAAATTAGGAGATGCTGTTGTCCTCTAAAAGTGAAGAAAGACCTGAAGAGACTGAACCGGAACAAAGCCGCAGGGCCAGATAGTGTCAGTCTCCCATCAGGGGATGGAGATAGTAGTGGAGGTGATGAACGGGATACGCAGAAGGGAAATTGTCCACAAGAATAGAGCAGACTGTGCTTCTTGAGCAAGCTAAAGTCCTTTAAAGTTTGCAACAAGATACTAAAGATTTTTTAAGTCATTTGTTGGGCCAGCATCAGAGCATGAGCTATTCAGGGTGGGACAGTAGTGAGAGACAATCAGGATTTTACGACGCTATGGGCTGGTCCTCATGGGAAATGCATTCCTCACTCAGGCAAAACACAGTCAACACTGGCCGCTAAAATCGACCAAAACTGAAACTTATTTAGAAACTCATTTAAAGTCTACCGAAACATTTCACTCATCATGGATGGAGAGTATGAGGAACTATGGTCTGCTACCAGCATGGAGGGAGGTTTAGGAAGGAATATGGAGGTAACCATTGTGTTACTAATAGTTCACTTCCGTCCATGAGAGATGACTCTGGTAGATCTCACTACTTTCCCACGCTGGATAACTGCTACTGTAGTTGGATGGGGTCATCATCAGGCTCTTCAATTTGTAGAGCATGGACCGACCCTGGGCCACTTTGCCTCCAGGTTCCAAACGTAAAATACAATATCACATATTATCTTGACAATGCAGAAAATGTCTACCAATGATCCAGTCTTCAACATTCTTCCACTCATTGATACCCAATACAAATTCACTATTCAGAGTAGCAATGCATTAAACCAAAACACATGATGTGACAAAACTTAAGCAATTATGGTTTTTGACAAGGAAACCATGGAAAATGCCTAGGAATCAGTTCTTAGTTTAAATTTGTATTTATTATAGGTGTATGTATGAATATTCTTCTTGTTACCCGTTTTGTAATGTATTTACCAATTTTAAGAAATATATTCAGATACAAAATGATCACAAATAACTCTCATGAGCCATTTTTTATTACATTTGTCCAAACAATGTACCTTTAAAAAAAATTAGGATTTAATTAAACCAGAAACTTTGAAACAGAAATGAGAATCTTTCATCACTTTGTATATATAGGCAGAGACATCCTATTGGCTCAGTGCCAGCTCCTCTGCCTCTATTCCAGTGTTTTTCAACCACTGTGCCATGGCACACTGACCGTCAGTTGTGCCGTGG
>JAVLVB010000272.1:1146392-1181791 GCA_032876305.1 Orestias chungarensis
ATATATATATATATATATATATATATATATATATATATATATATATATATATATATATATATATATATATATATTTACATTTTGTACATGCAACTCTTCATATGGTAACAGTGAAATATTTCCCAAATATTATTGCTTCTCTCAGAATAAGAATTATTTTCTGTATTCCGACTCATAGAATGCTTGTGGACAGAATCAGTTTGTAACGCAATAAAGTTTTCTAAAGCCTCTTTAAATTTAGGACCACATTGTTGTGCCACTTGTCAGGTGTATTTTTTAAGTGGACATGTTAAGTGCAATTTGAAAAGAGAGATATAAAATATGATTTAAAAAAAAACATTTTTGTGTTTATTTGATTCATATTCAAGAAACTTTGATAGGAATTACTTTAAGAATTTTATGTATGCAACTATAGAGTATGATTTGTTTACATTTTTGGTTAGTGGTGTGCCTCGTGATTCTTTCAATGAAAACAATGTATCACGGCTCAAAAAACTTTGAAAACACTGCTCTATTTTTTTTGCTGATTGAAAACTTGATATCAATGAGAGCGCATTGATGTATGTGAATACACCATTATAAAAAAAAAAAAAGTCAAATTCCAATATTTACTGTTTAATGCAAAACAAAATCAAAATGAGTTGAACAACGTTTTTGTTATTCATCTTTAGCCACTACTGCTCATAAATAGAATGAATTAATTTGAAGCTGAAAAATATTTTATCCCGCCATCTTCGCAGTTGTAGTGCTGTTCTTTAAAAAAAAATACAATATTGGAGTGCAGTAAAATCTATTTTTTTCTGCTATAAAATTGTTGTCCCTCTGCTTGAATGTTGTGAAATTGGTGACTTGTCAACTTGGGGCTCCTTTAATTAGGGCTTCTTAGAGTTTTGGCAGGTGCCTAACTCCAATTGAACCCACTCAAATTTGATCAAACAAACTGCAGAGTTTGCAAACCAGACTTTATTAAGACTTGCTTCATGAAATTGACCACTTATATGTTCTACTAAGTTTTATTTATATCCTGGATCTTTTTAGGTAGTTTTGATGATCTTATTTTTTCAAGAATATCTTTTTTTTACTTCTGTGTCAAGCAGAAAGTATCTGAAATATACATAAAACTAGGATTGTTGGGGGGTTAAGGAGTGAGGCTGATGACGGTTACCAGGATATAGTTATGGGAAAATTGACATTTTAGCATTGTCAGCACCTTTTCGACAACCAACAACAGTGAATGTAAACACTTTACAAAGAGATCACAAAGTCATGTCATCTTCTTTTTTCCAAAGTCAGAGCTCAGATTCTGTTTTTGTCCAGAGTTACTAGAACTGGCTCCATTAAACCCAATTTTACATTCATTCAGTTTCTACTCCTAAACTGTGTGTTTCTTTGTAGGCCCTGCTGAAGATGGACTGTCAGGGTCTTGTGGCCAGGCTTGTCATGGACTTTGTCCTCCTAACCACTGCAGTGGAGGTGGCTGGGCGCTGGAGGGAGTTAGCAGAGAGGCTGGCCAAGGTTTCCCGCCAGCAGATGGATGCCTATGAGGCTCCACATCGCGACAAGAATGGCTTGGTGGACAGCGAGGTATGCCTATCTGAACATGTTGTAATCATGTGCATTGCAAACAATTTTCATACTTCTTTAGCTTTTTCATACTCAATTAAATTCAAGAGTACTGGTTTCCCACATGGCTCAATGGAAGTGCAAGTGCAACGTGTGTGGATAGTAGCGTCCTCAAAGCAGCTGTCACAATCAAATGTAAATCAAAAAAATGCTTTATTCCAAAGGGAAATGAAACAGTGTTGGAATAACTCATTTAACAAAGGACTTCTTATGTATTGCGATGGCTGTGGACAGGAAAGATCTTCTGTATCTGTTTGTTTTACAACCAAGCTGAAGAAGCCCCAGAATTAAAGACTCTGTTTTACAATAACAGTGTCATGAAGAGGATGTTTAGAGTTGTCCAGGATTTTCTTGATTTTATGTAAGATCCTTCTTTGCATCATCATCTCCAGATATTCCACAATTGTCCCCAGAACAGACCCAGCCTGCTTTATCAGCTTGTTGAGCCTTTAAGGTCCCTTGCTCTGATGATGCTTCCCCAACAGATGATGGCAGAGGAGATGTCACATATCTGTTTGAAGTGTTTTGTTCCATTTGATCCTTCTGATCTTTAAAAATAGATTTTAGAATAGATTTTAAGACTCTTCTTTTGACATATAAAGCCCTCACTAATATAGCTCCATCGTATATCAGAAATCTGATTACTCCTTTTGTCCCTAACAGAGCACTTCGCTCTCAGACTGCAGGTTTACTGGTGGTTCCTAGAATCTCTAAAAGCAGAATGGGAGGCATACCTTTTAGTTATCAGGCTCCTCTCCTGTGGAACCAGCTTCCAGCTTTAGTCCATGAGGCAGACACCCTGTGTAGTTTCAAATGTAGGTTTAAAACCTTCCTTTTTGATAAAGTTTATAGTTAGGAAGAAGTAGAGAAGACAGCCTAATCCGGTTGGGGAGGAACTCAGTCTCGAGAGACAGTTCTCCTTTGCTCTACCTTCTTCATGTCTCACTCTATAGGGTTAGGTTATTTAAGTTTTTTTTATAGTTATGTTGCTATAGGCTTAGACTGCTGAAGGACAATCTGACCACTTCTCTCTCTGCTACTTTCTTCCTTTGTCCAATCTGCTTTAGTTTCCATTATTTCTCCCTTGTTAACCTTTTGTTTTCTCTTAGTGTTCTTCTCTCCATAGTAACCCCACCTGGTCTGGGGTTCTGTTAGCTGAGACAGCTTCTTGGATGAGAACATGGGCTGAGATGCTTCAGTGACACTCTACAAATGCTGCTAGAAACTCTTTTTTTTCAGTATCCTGTGCATCTAATTTAGTTTTCTGTCTCTTCAAACCCCCAGCCGGTTGTGGCAGACGGCTGCTTGTACTGAGCCTGGTTCTGCTGGAGGTTTCTTCCTGTTAAAGGGAAGTTTTTCCTCTCCACTGTCGCTACATGCATGCTCATTATGAGGGATTGCTGTAAAGTCAATGACAACACAAGCCATTGTTTTGGGCTGCTGATTCCAGAGGAGTGAATGCTGCAAGTCAATGATTTGATGCAATCTGCTGGGGTTCCTTAGATTGGAAACATTTTCAAATTGTGTTGTTTATGATTTATCTTTATTTTTAATTGCTTTTCTTGTAAAGTGCCTTGAGGCGACATCTGTTGTAAATTAGTGCTATATAAATAAACTGATTCTTGATTCTTGATGTAGCCCCGCCCCCAGTCGCTGACGCCATCGCATCAAACCAGTTCTTTCCTCTGACCCCAGAAAGACTTGTGGCCAACTAAGCCCCAGGTTTGAACCAGTTTGGAACCAGTTTGGAACCAGTTTGGTCAGTGGAAACAGAAAGAACCGGTGCTAACTCTGGCTCTAGCCCTGATCCACCAGGGGGTTGGGGGCTTGCAGGAAACCTGAGATTTGCTGGGACTTGCAGTGTGAAAGCCTGTGATCTTCTTCATTCCTGACCACACATCTCTGATATTGTTCCTCTCTGGTTTACTCTCCAGCTTCTTCCTATGCATCTACTTGTTCTCTCTGATCTTAACTTTGAGCTGTTTCTATATACTCCTCGATAACACTCTGTCTCACTCCCACTGTTAAACCACATCCATTGTTGGTTTAACAGTTCCTTTAGGTCACAGGTGATCCAGGGTTTGTTGTTAGGAAAGCATCTCACTCTTCTAGTTTTTACTTTTTCTCAGCAGAGAAAAACAAGGTTTCAATCTGATTTCTCAAGAGAGGGTCTTGGTTAAGAATGGTATGAATCCCTGATGTTTGCCTAAAACAAAACCAATGTCTTGTTTTTTTCTGGTAGAGCAGCTTACAAACTGTTGAAATGTTGGCAGAGTAACAGAAGGTGAGATGTGATTAAAATCACGAGATATTGCAACAAAAGGATGTGGGTGCTGTGTCTGTACTCTATCTTAGCAAAACTGGAACTGATGACATCACATGCATTGTTGGTAACAGCTGATGGTGGAATGTAAATATCTACCAAAACAACACTGGTGAACTCTCTTGGTAAATAATATGGACAAAAACTTACTGTCAGTAGTTCAATGTCTGGACTGTAGAGACGACACTTCACAGTAACATGTCCTGGATGACACCAGGACATGCTGGCAAGCACTGCCAATTTACCTCCTTTCCTTTTCCTGGTACTCTTTACATCCCAATCTGCTCTTATAGTCAGGAAACCCGCCAGAGAGACGTTGGAGTCAGGGATATTGTCCTGCAGCCATGTAAAACACAGTAAAACACATAGTACTGCACTAATCTTGCTCAGTCTTTGTCAGGGATTGAAGTTCAACTTGTTAGCAAATGATCTTACATTGCACATGATGATGGATGGCAGGACAGGGTTTAAAGCTTTTCCTTCTTTTGTCCTGCTCTGCATCCACAACAACTCTTTTTTAACTACTCTGGGGTTTCTAGGTTAAGTTGTCGTATTATTTCTGCTTTTCAAATGTTAATCAAGTGATCCCTGTTGAAAAACACCCTGTTGCTATGGTTATGCATCATAACAATCGAGTAAAATAAAAAATGGAGATAATAGTTTCCAAAACAACAAGGGATAGTCAAAAAAAATATATTTCCCAAAAAACCCACAAATGAAATATTGAAAAAAAAGGAAAGCTCACAATAAAACTTGAGGATCTACATTATCGTGATGCCACCTAAGGCGGCACAATTCTAGGATTCTTGAAATTCACGGGTTTAAAGAATTTCACAATTTCTCTGAACTTTTCAGCATTACACAATAAATCAGTTCTCGGTCCTCAAGGGTTTGTTGGAGAATATACATTTGCACCTTTGCAGCTGTAATTCCAATAACAGTCAGGGAAATTGGAGATTTAATAACTGGTGGAAATCTTCAAGGGGTGTGAATTCTGGTTATCATATTACAAAACATTTGCCTTTCATGTTTGCAGGCTATGTGGAAGCCGGCGTATGACTTCCTTGTCACGTGGGCTGCTGAGATCGGTGACAGCTATAGGGACGTGATCCAGGAGCTCCACATGGGCCTTGACAAGATGAAGAGCCCCATCACCAAACGCTGGAAACACCTGACTGGCACACTCATCCTGGTTAACTGCCTGGATGTGCTACGGAGCTCCACCTTCAGCCCTGCTGAACAGGATGACTTTGCCATCTGAGCTTAAAATACTGCACCCCAACTGATTGTTGTATGTTCTTTTGGTTATCCATCCACTAGAACCCAAACAGACTTCTCCCAGGGTCTTCATAAAACAATACATTGAGCTCACAAACGCCCGAGAATAAGTGGTAATATTTAAAAAATGTTCTACTCTAATTACAGCACAGCCATTATGTAAAGCAAACCTTTAGTTAAGAACTGTAAAGTTTCTTTCTAAAACTAAAGAAGATTTTTTTCTTCTGTGGTCCTTAATTCAGACATCCAGCTATTTCAGCTTATTTCTGCCTGTCGGAATTCAAGAGCAATGAATCATTGCTCATTAAATATTTTTTTTCCATTAATGATTGGAAACAAAGTTTGACCCTTGTTTTTAAGGGTTTTCTTTATGGTTTCTGAGTGTTTTTATGTCTATATTTTGGTATGCTTGATCCAAAAAAGATATTCTGAAGTTATTTTAAACATTATTTATAGTTTCATGTATGTGGTTTTAATAACTTTACATAACATTAACCCTGCCTAACCAAAATGTTTTTGAGTATAAGGTCACAAACTGATGACATTGCTGGTGAAAAAAATCAAGTTCACCAAAAAACCACGGAGACAAAGCGGGAGAAACATCCAGCAGGGGGTGCAGTGAAGGCAGTGTAGAATGGGTATAGGTTTGTGTGTATGTGTGTAAGTCTGAACTGGCATGCTGAGACCTTGAAGATGTTATCAATCAGTCCATTTAGAACAGTACCACAGATGCCACGGGGAGGGAGGGGGCAGGGGCAGAGCATCTTGTTTACCTAACTTCTAGTAGTTGAGGATAGCAGATCGTCAAGGTTGCCCAAAGGGAGAGGAATCAGGAAAACAATGGCTTGTTTGGGTCTGGCTTGTGGGGTTACTGCCAGGTGGGCTATGTAGATAGATAGATAGATAGATAGATAGATAGATAGATAGATAGATAGATAGATAGATAGATAGATAGATAGATAGATAGATAGATAGATAGATAGATAGATAGATAGATAGATAGATAGATAGCCTCACCACCCATGGGAGGGACTAAAGGGATTGGGTGCTGTGTGCTATGTGTGGCAGCCGGAGGCGGGGACCTTAGCGATCTGATCCTCTGCTGCAGAAGCTTGCGCTTGGGACATGGAATGTAACCTCTCTGGTGGGGAAGAAGCCTGAGTTGGTCTGCGAGGTGGAGAGGTTCCAGCTAGAAATAGTCAGCTTGACTCACGACTCTGGCTCTGGAACCAGTATCCTTGAGAGGGGTTGGACACTCTTCCACTCTGGAGTTGCCCCTGGTGAGAGGCGCCGGGCTGGGGTGGGCATAATTGTTGGCCCCCATCTAGGCGACTGTACGTTGGGGTTCACCCTGTTGAACGATAGGTTAGCCTTCCTCCGCCTACGGGTGGTCCTCACAATTGTTTGTGTTTATGCGTCAAACAGCAGTTCAGAGTACCCACCCTTTTTGGAGTGCTGGAGAGGAATTACCCTCCCGGTGGGAGGGTAATTCTGTTATGTCCCCGTATGACCAGTGCCAGAGCTTGGGGGAAATGGAGCGGGAGATCGATAGACTGCATCGTCTGCAGTGATGTGGGCGCTGTACCAGTCCGTCGTGGTGAAAAGAGAGCTGAGTCAAAAAGCGAGGCTCTTGATTTACAGGTCGATCTATTTTTCTACTCTCATCTATGGTCATTAGCTTTTGGTCATGACTGAAAGAACGAGATGACGGATACCAGCAGCTAAAATGGGTTTCCTCCACAGGGTGCTTGGCTCTCCCTTAAATATAGGGTGAGGAGCTCCGCCATCCGGGATGGACTCAAAGTAGAGCCGCTGCTTCTCCACATTGAGAGGAGCCAGTTGAGGTGGCTCGACAGGAGCCAGTTGAGGTGGCTCGAGAGGAGCCAGTTGAGGTGTCTCGAGAGGAGGATGTTGAGGTGGCTCAAGAGGAGCCAGTTGAGGTGGCTCAGGCATCTAATTAGGATGGGAACGCCTTGGGATTCCCCTGGATGAGCTGGCCCAAGTGGCTGGGGAGAGGGAAGCCTGGATCTCCGTTTTTAGGCTGCTGCCTAAGCGACCCAACCCCGGATAAGCAGAAGACAATGGATGGAAGGATGGATTGCAGTAATTTTAGCAAGTAGGCCACTCAAAGTGACTGATTACAGTAGCTTTTATTTTTAGTAATCAGGCTTAAATATGTCAAGTAAAATTAACTAAAAATGTGGTCATTTAGTGATTACCCAAAAGATTTCATTGATTAACTAGAAAGGGGGGGGTGGATCTTTTTCACCCAGGGATCTGACAAAAAGAAGAAATATGACCATTTCTTGACATTGAATTCTGTATTTCTTACAACTTCTTTTTATAGCTTAAACCAAATGCTGTGTTTGCTCTCCAAAGTTATCATTTAATGTTTACATTTACTGTTGATGCAACATTACCTTTTTAGGTGAAATTTAGTAAGTTCTACTAAAGTTGAATGAACTACAGATGACAGAGGCAGAAATACAATGTAAATAGATTTTGTCAAAAGACTTACTAAAACTAACAAGAAATGTGACGTAAACATCAGCCTTAACAGGTCCAAGTCCAGGATTGCTGGTATTGTCTGTTTTGTAAATGGGTTATTTTTCTTAGCTTTAAAACATCCTGCTCATATTAAACTCAATCCTTTATTGGAACCTTAGCTTTTGGAGATCTTTCAGGCACCATAATTAACCCACATAACCTAAGAGCCTATAATAATTACTCTGAAAACAAGAAAGGGATTAAAATTCCCCACGATAGCCATCCCCATCAATGTACCCAATGTTTTATTTCTACCTTTTCGATCATTTCATGACATTTTCTTCTACTGAAAATGTGTTTGCCATGAAGCTTGCCAAAAGCCAAACAGACGTCGGATTTTTAGGGGAATGTCTGTCAAAGCTTCTTGGACTGTTTTTTGTGTTTCAGTAAGATAATCACTGCTGGGCCACAGATCCTTCTTGTAACTGCATACTTTTTTGTCAAACCAGCTGTAAATAAAATATAAATATGTGTTGACTCCATTTGACTTAGAGCGTATACACAGCAATAAGGCAGACACTCAAACGGTTCCATGTCTGCAGCTGGATCAGGCAGGTCACCATGTTTCATGTGTTACATGGGTTGTATTTATAGAACACAGCTGGAGCATTCACAGGCTTAGAAAGTTTACAGTGGAGAAAGAGAGATAAGGAAAAGCAAGCCGATTGGGGGAACAGAGGGCCCTGAGTCGAGACTGCAAGCAAGCTGCAAGCCTTTACAATGCCTAATGGTTTAATGACATAACCTACATTAAAATGACTAATTTAACCAAATCCACTGCTCCTATGGAAAAAGAACCAGGTAGATTATTAAGATGTAAGATGTTCAAAGGACAGAAATTCAGCCCCCAATTTAAAATGTACTCATTAGAGGTGTTTTGGTAAAAACCTGATAATCCTTGTAAAAAGTGCTTTGCAAGTTTCAGGTGATTTTTGGATTGTTTTCAACCAGGTCTGAGAGGCCTGAATTGCTGTCTTATTCGATCAACTTTAGTGTATTTGTAATTCGCCATTTTACAACAAATGTCATCTACAGACACTATACAACAAAATAATTTCTGTCAGATCATACATACATTACAATTAATCATAGTTACCAAAAAGTGCATCACATTTTATTTATTTGTAAATGATATATTTACACTTTTGTGCTTTTGTGTTTTCTGCTTATAAGTAAAAGCCAGACATGTTAGTATGGATTTTGCTGAAGGGCTAACATAAAGCATGACCTGATAGATTCTAAATTGCCACATATTACATTGAATAGCAAAATTCTCAAATGTTAAGAAAAAATTTTTTTAATGTGACACTAAAATGAATAACATCTAACAGCTTTTATGTAATGTGAAAAAATGTTATATACTTTTTTATAATTGGCTCATCCACAAGTTTATACTATTTTTTTAATAGAATGACTCATGCAAAAATACAAATATAAAAAATACTTAGAATAAATATAAAAACTAAAATCTGGTGTCCTTGAGGAAAATTTGATTCCTCTCCAAAGAGCAGGCACTTTACAAGAAAATCCAATGAAGTCATAAATACATCATGAACTAATCAGTTTAAGAAAGTTTCGATTCAAAGAAAACCTAGCAGATTGCTGGATTGACTTGTACAGTGGCGAACCGTGAGCACTACAGCTATGCCTTCACTCCCAGCCATGAGCCTCCCCTAGCCACCATTACACACCACCCATGGGCTACGATTAATTGAAAGGGCTTACCAACTGCAATCATTCAATCAAAGATGACAAGTACGTCAACAATAGGCAATTAAATCTACAAAATTCTGCACAACAACCAACCTGCTCAACATTAACTTCACCAAAACCAGACATACGGACTCGGACACCAAGGCTCTTTTAATCACCATGGGCAGTGCTTTAAACTCACGGCGCATAATAAATCACACACACACATCGACTGAGTCAAATAAATTCACGAGCATCATAAAAGTTAAATCTCTTTTCAAATGCACAATACGCCAAGCACCATTACGCACCATTATGCATATCAAACTCGAGGCACAAAAATCCAACCGCAAACTACTGATATGAGGATTTATAAGGGATCAGCTGACCTATTTAATTCAACTATTTGTGCTCGCATTGTTACACAGAAAACCTCTGCAATTTAAAAAATACTGATTGTACCAGTGTAATATTAATCCTGTGTGAATAATAATCAAGATGGCTTATAACATGGGCCTACCTTATTACATGAAAACGAAGTCCATCCGCTGAACTATTAAGCTACAACAACATCACTCTCTCTAACTTCCTCTCACGGTCTTTTACCACTCTACATCTGAGATTGAAGTTAAGACTTCCAGAAGACCTAAGATCTTTTTTTCCTTTCCCGCCCACTCAAAATCAAACCATGATTGGTCAAGTCAACCTTAACTCTGAAACTAAGACACACAGCTTGGCCTTCTTCTGGACTCATGAAGTCCTAACCAATCAATGAGCCAAATAACCGGGTCTTGATAGATTCTGACGATTCTGATTGGATAAGATGTTTTTCAGGACAGTAGACAGTAACCAGATTTCTAGGCCTTCTCTGAACGCGTAGAAGGCCCTAAGGGTTCCCCACTGTACTTGTACCATTCACTCCTCTGGAATAAGCACACCGAAATGATAGCTTGTGTTGTCCTTGACCTTACAGCAATCCCTCAAACTGGGCATGCATGGAGAACAATTGAGAGGAAAAACCCCTGAAAAATACCCCTTGCACCATGTGGGCTCAAAGACCCCCTTAATGCAGTGGGTCTTTTGAAAATGGGGGATTGTGACTGTCACTCTGTTAATGATAGAATAAAATTTTATTTTCTTGATCACCTTTATGCCAAGCTTGGTCTTGCCCTTCACAACATTGATTTCTCTCTGGAACTAACTTCCCCAACCAGCCCAGAACTTCCCTCATTCACAAAAAGGACCCACCATCCACCTGCTTAAGTTAGCTTTTAATGTATAGTCCTGCTCTTAATGTGTTTTCATGTGTTTTTAGTATTTCTACACCTACTGTCTGTGAAGCCTATTGGAACCTCTTGAAAAGCGCTATACAAAAAAAGTTTATTATTACCATTACTGTAAAAGTACCCACCCTTTTTGTATTACTAATGAAAAAAGATAAAATTATTTACCAACAATAACGACTGTCTAAGATAAGGGTTAAAGAACTAGAGGAATGAGCTGTTCCTGTGAAACAGCTGTGAAAATGCCTAATGCTTAAAAGATTTGCCAGACGATGTACAAGAAAACCAAAATAAAACATGAAGACAGCATCAATCAGTTGAATAACAATCTGAAATGTTGAAGTAAGCCATCTGAAAGGCAACACAGTCAACAAGAGTTTGAAGATGCAGAAAAAAATTAAAGGAGCAAAAGTACAACGTTTTCTCATCAAAACACAAATAAAGGAGAGGTATTTAAAAGCAATGAAAAATTTGGTACAATCTGATGTTAGAAAAGAAATTCATGAAAGTTGGTCATTCATAAATGTAATCATGCTTCACATTTTATTTAAAAAAATTATTTACAAAGGCAAAAAAAGAGTTAATGTAATAGTAATAATTTACAGACACCTATATATCATTTGTTTATTTCTATGAATAAATATCTTATTTAATTCTTCAAGTTAAATCAATAGATAATATGGACAGAATAATAATACAGAAGCACAGCCCCTCGAACCCACAAAACTTTGTGGAAGGACATCACATTCCCGAGCTCCATAGACTCCTTTGGGGGTGACTCCTGGAGCCCATCTAAAGACGAGAACAAAGAGTTTTAATGAAAAAAGTGAGTGTCTGATCACATCTGCTGAATGAGGGTACCAACAGATTCCAACCAATCGGACAAGGGGTAAAAATAGCTTTAAAACAAATGTCATCGGACTGTATTTGAACTGAAAAGAATAATAGCGAAAAACTGAAGATGAGAAATCTTGTATTTTAATCTTGGAAAGATTGGAGGTTGAAACAGAGCACTAAAATAAATGAAGATGCGACATCTGAATACATGTCTAATGGAGTTTAATCTCAATTGAACAACAAGGTTTGAAGAAGCTGAAGGGTAGCTCTGACTCTGAAGGTCGCTGTTCAAATTCTAGAAGCTGAAGGCCTTTGATAGTTACCAGAGGTGTGGACTCGAGTCACATGACTTGGACTCAAGTCATGAATTTGGTGACTTTAGAAATCAATAACTTGTGACTTTACTTGGATTGGGGATTTTGAATTGAAAAGACTTACTTTTTTTCTCAAAAACTCATAGATTTAAAAACTGTATTTACACGGACCGCTCTCTCTTTCGTCTGTGGTTGCTATGTGCCGACAGCACAACATCCAATCAGATTAGATCAACGTGGTTTTGAACTGACGACCGATCAAATGCAGGGCTAACGACGAAGACAAACTGTCAAACATGGAGTCAGCTGTGCCCGCCCTGGACTAAAAGCAAAGCTTTCTAATTGTATAGGTTTTTATTTCATCAGAGTAGCCATAGTTCTTTGGTTGCCTCGGAGTTCAGCTCTCCTTTTTGTCGTTCACTAGGACAGATGTGACGTTATGTCAATTCGCGTTTCCCCGTTAGGTACGGTTCCTCTTGTATTTGCCGCTTACGTGGCAAACTTTACAGACGCTTGTGTCGAGCTTGCAAGGTTTGCCTCTAAAAGCTCAGACACAGGGTTTATGGCAAAGCTTCACCTGTTATGCGAGTTATATATTTGAATTTTACCCAAGGTCAAAGATTATTATTGATTAATCAAGTTCAACACACTAAATCAGCTTTTATTTGACGCAAGCGCCAAATACATATAACAAACTTCCATATCACTCACGGTGTCACAGAAGTTACCAAAAGTGCCGCTAAGCATCATAGGAAACAAAAGGAAGCAGGACATAATAATAAGAAACTAAAAACCCTTACACATTGAAACATAGGTTGTTGCTTCTTCTGCTACTGGTCTAACTAATAATAAATTCAGTATTATTATAAACAACATTGATGATGTGTCCGAGTCAGTGCATCGGAGAGATGTTTGCAAAACTCAGACAATCTGGGAAACCAGTGACAACCAGGAATTGACTGGTTGACAACCACGAAGAGTGTGGTGACATCTGGAGAGACAGAGGACGGCCGGAAAGATGGCATCTCGGGTTGGGGCAGCACAAACCAATTTTTCTGAGAAGAACCCAAAGCAAGCTACGAAACCCACTAAGGAAAAATACCCCCAGGGGTGCCCGAGAGGGGGGGAGGATGAGCCTCCACCAGGATGGACCTAAGAAAGACAACTCAGAAAAACGTATTAACGACAACGGCAACAACATGCATCTGCGAAAAAACCTGCAAGAATGAGAGAGGCCTCAGGATACATCAAGGCAGTATGAGATGCTTAACAGTGGCAACGACGACACGACGCACAGAAGTTACTTCTGGTCAGACACAGGAGGAGCTGGACCCAGAGGCAACCCACAGTACACAGAGCCTCCAAGTGCCATCAAAGCCTGCTGCCAGCAGCTCACCTGACACCCAGAGTCCTCTCCAAGTAACATCATCTCTCAACAACTTGCAGGATCCCCAGAGGCAGCAAGCTCTAGCAACGGGTTGTGGTCCTTCAACCCAACCAAGGATACGGTGGCCCCAGTCCTCAAAGAGAGCAGAGTGGAAGCAGCTTGATGAGGATGTGGATCAGACCCTAGAGGCAATCGCCAAAGGGGACGTAGACCAGAGGCTGAAAACGATGACAACTGTTATAGTGAACATCACAGCAGAGCGATTTGGAACCAAGGCACCTAAGCCAGTACCATCAGCTTATGCTCCAAGCCACAGAGCAAGGAAGATCCAGAGCTGTAGGGAAGATCTCAAGCTGCTAAAAAAGCAATACGGAACTCCTGAGGAAGGCAGCTGTTGACCCTGCGGAAGGCAGAGTTCCACAGGAGGAGGCGGAAGGAGAGAGCCAGGAAGAGTGCAGCTTTCCTGGCTAATCCTTTCAAGTTGACCAAGCAGCTTCTTGGCCAAAAGATGACAGGCCGCCTCGCCTGCTCGAAGGAGGAGGTCAACAACCATCTCAAGGCCACATACAGCGATCCCAGCAGAGAACAGCCGCAAGGCCCATGCGATGCACTGATAGAACCACAAGAGCCTATTTCAGACTTCAACCTCAAGGAGCCAAGCCTAAGTGAAGTGGAGGAAGTGGTGAGGGGAGCAAGATCAAGCTCGGCTCCAGGCCCAAGCGGTTTGCCGTATAAGGTCTATAAGAACTGCCAGAAACTGATACGCCGGCTTTGGAAGGCCCTGAAGGGGATCTGGAGGAGAGGGAAGATTGCCCAGTCATGGAGGTATGCTGAGGGAGTGTTTATACCAAAAGAAGAAAAGTCAGAGAATACTGACCAGTTTCGGGTAATCTCCTTGCTAAGTGTGAAGTCAAATCTTCTTCAGCATCGTGGCCAAGAGACTCTCCAACTTCCTGCTGAATAATAATTACATCGACACGTCGGTGCAGAAGCCGGGAGTCCACGGTTGCCTGGAACACACAGGCGTGGTAACCCAGCTCATCAGGGAGGCGATATAGGGTAGAGGTGACCTGGCTGTGCGGTGGCTGGATTTCACCAACGCGTATGGTTCCATACCCCATAAGCTGGTGGATGTCGCACTGGAGAAGCACCATATACCCCAGAAGGTGGGAAGCCTCATCCTGGACTACTACAGTAAGTTCAGCTTGAGAGTGTCATCTGGCCAGCTGACATCTGATTGGCACCGGCTGGAAGTGGGTATAATCACTGGTTGCAACATATCAGTGACCCTCTTCGCACTGGGGATGAATATGCTTGCCAAGCAAGCTGAAACAAAGTGGAGAGGTCCACTAAGCAAGTCTGGAGTAAGCCTTCATGGACGACCTCACAGTGACAGGAGCCAGATGGAATCTTCAGGGGTTGGAGAGGATAATGGCTTGGGCACGCATGTGTTTCAAGCCAGCAAAGTCCAGATCTCTGGTACTACGGAAAGGGAAGGTCTCAGACAAATTCCGCTTTAGATTGGGAGAATATCTGATCCTGTCAGTCACTGAGAAACCAATGAAGAGCCTGGGGAAGGTCTTCAAACTGCAGCCTGAATGAGAGAGACGCCATCCAGGCAACCAGTGCTGAGTTGGACGGATGGCTGAGACCAGTGGATAAGTCTGGGCTCACCTGTAGAGTCAAGGCCTAGATATACCAACATGGAATCCTCCCAAGAATCCTCTGACCTCTCCTCGTCTACGAGGTTCCCATGACCGTGGTGGAAGGGCTTGAGCAGAACGTGAGCAGCTAGCTTTGCATATGGCTGGGTCTACCACGCAGCCTTAGCAAAATCGGGCTGTACAGGAACACCAACAACCTCAGGCTCCCTTTTATCTCGGTCAGGGAGGAGTTCATTGTAACACGGACACGGGAACACCCCTAGCCTCTGCCTCTCCCTCCCAGTGGCAGTCTCATACTGGGGTCGTGTTGACATCCCAAGTCCCCTACTGCAGTACACAGGATCCAGGGACGCCAAAGTGTCCGGGGCAGGAATCGTGGTGAGGACAGGGAGGAAGTGGAGGGCACCCGATGCAGTCCAGGAGGCAGAGTCTCGGCTGAATCACAAGGCCATCCTCGGCACAGTGGCACAAGGTAGTGGGGGACTTGGGATGTCAACACGAACCCAGTATGAGACTGCCACCGGGAGGGAGAGGCAGAGGCTAGTGCAGGAGGAGTTGCGAGCTTCAGTGGAGGAGGAGCAAACCAACAGAGCAGTGGACATGAAGCAGCAAGGAGCCTGGATGAAGTTGGAGGAGGCGATGGAGCGGCACATCACTTGGAAGGACATCTGGCAGTGGAATCCCCAGAGGATCAAGTTCCTGATCCAAGGGGTGTATGATGTCCTCCTGAACCCATCAAACCTGTACACATGTGGCAAAATGGAGAAACCTGCATGTCCCCTATGTTCCAAGATGGGGACCTTGGAACACATCTTGAGCAGTTGCTCCAAGGCACTGAGCGAGGGTCGCTATCGATGGAGGCACGATCAGGTCCTCAAGTCCATAGCTGAGGAGATCAGCAAGGGAATTAAGGACATCCGATGCAACCAAGCTACAGCCAAGGCCATCCAGTTTGTGAAGGCAGGACAGAAGCCAGAGAAAACATCAAAGAGGTGCTCGGCTGGGTTGCTCTCCATAGCCCGAGACTGGGTGATGACAGTTGACCTGGAGTGGCAGCTGAAAATACCACCACACATCACCCAGTCCAGATTGAGACCAGACATCCTCCTGGTCTCTGAGGCTATGAAGCAACTGGTCATGCTCGAGCTGACAGTTCCATGGGAGGATAGGATGGAGGAGGAAAAGGGAGAAGTACCAGGAGCTGGTGGAGGACTGTCGCAGGCATGGCTAGATGGCTAGATGCATGCCAGTGGAGGTGGGGAGCCGGGGATTTGCCAGCCACTCCCTACGGCACACTAGGCATAACAGGGGCGAATCGGAAGAGAGCCATCAATAGAAATGCAGTGTATATATATATGTATATACAGTGGAGTGAGTTTTCAGCCATGGTGGAATCATTGTACATCCCCCTCGTGCAGAAATGACTTACTTTTGGCTAATTTAATCTTTTGCAAATGCAATACAGCTAAGAGCCCTGACAGAAAAAGCACAACCCTGTTCAATGTTAAGTTTATGTATTTCTTGTACCTCCCCGGGGGTACAAGAAATACAAAATGCAAAATACGACGTCAGCACTTTTAAGTAATTGACTGCATTTGCATTTTTTTTGTTTCCTATTGTTTGAAGGATGTTCTTACAAAAAGTTTTGATAAATAAATATTGATCTTAAAAGCAAACATTATCTGTGTAAATATAATGTGTTGTTGAAAGGACTCGAAAGGACTTGAAACTCAAACAATATGACTTGGGACTTGACTTGAGACTTGCTTGTTTTGACTTGGGACTTGACTCAGGACTTGAGAGCAAAGACTTGAGACTTATTTGTGACTTCCAAAATAATGAGTTGGTCCCACTTCTGATAATTACATTAGCTTAAAGAAGACCTATGTTTCTATGTTTTAAGGTATAATTTCTAAATGATAGTTGAAGGATGTGGAATTAATCTGAAAGAGCTTGAAGATTTTTTGAAGAATGGAGCAGGCTCAGAAACCTAGTGTGTCACATGACCCCTTTGATCTCCCACTCTAACATGCCTCCATAGGAAATGCATAGTAGTATAGTAGTATTGCGAGGATTCTGTGAGACTTCTGGCACGCAGGTGAAAAGTTGCAGCAGGGAGCTGAGAGGAACAGACTTCAGCGTGAACGACCAGTTTCCCAGATAGATCCTAAACAGAGTCGGAAGAAGTTCATCGAAGGAGGTTCTCTTGCTGTCCTCTCCGTGGATAAATGGACAACTGTACCGCGACCAGACCGTCACTCCATGGCTGTATTAACTTCAGGTGATATGCATCCACACAGTGTTTAATGTATATTTAGTTTATATACAAAGTTAAAGAAAGTTCCTATCAAATATATCAAGTAACGGTTTAAATGATTGCCTTTCTCACAACTAAAACATTTGTTATAATATTGTTGGTTGTTTTGTTTATGTTTTTTTCCTGTCTTTTCTTTTTTCAATTCACACTTTCTTGCCCTTTTTCCTTGTCTACAACGAGCTGCGTTACCATTGTAGTGGTACAGTGGGATACTGTTTATATACATGCGATTACTCACTGTCTCTCACAGCGGAACAGTGAGACAGACGCGCGCATAGACGACACCACACTGTTTGAAGTGTTTTGTTCCAGTTGAGCCTTCTGAGCTTTCAAAAATACTGTCTTTATCTAAACCTTCAACTTTTATGTTGGATTCAATCCCGACCAAACTGTTAAAAGAAGTATTTCCTATTACTATTACCCTTGCTTTGAATATGATTAATCTGTTATTAGTTAATGGCTATGTACAAGAGGCTCTTAAGGTAGCTATAATCAAACCCTTACTTAAGAAACCTTCTCTTGATCAAGAAGACTTAATAAATTATAGACCCATATCTAATCTTCCTTTTGTTATCTTAACTCCTTGAAAAAAATGTTATTAATCAACTGAGAGAGCATTTGAGGAATAATGACCTATTTAAAAAACTTCAATCAGGTTTCAGGGATCATCATAGCACTGGGACAGCTCTCCTTAAAGTCACAAATTATATGTTCATGGCCTCAGACAATGGACTCATGTCTAGTTCTGTTATATCTCAGTGCTGCTTTTGACTCAGTCGATAACAATATCCTCATAAAAAGGCTCAAACGCTTTGTAGGGATCAAGGGAACAGAATTTGGCTGTTTAAAATTGTATTTGTCTGATAGACCTCACTTTGTTTATCTAAATGACAAATTTTCTCCGCATTGTAAGGTTTCTTGTTGAGTACCACAGGGTTCCGTACTTGGCCCAACTCTATTTATGCTCCCTATTGGTAAGACCATCAGACTGCATTGTGTTAATTTCCACTGTTATGTTGATGATACACAACTGTATTTATCCATAAAACGTGATGAATCTAGTCAGTTTGTTAGATTACAGACATGTCTAGTCCTCTATGGTATGATGTTGCCATTTGGCAACAAACCCCTTGAATTCTTTCCACAACACACAATACCTCCACTTTTAAGATGTAATGCACTGAAAGAGAGATGGAATCCTAAGAGAGCCAATAGCAGTGTTTAAATTTGTCAAATGATTTTGTGGAAGGAATTTTGATGCCCTTTTCTGCAGCTGTCTTCCAAAGGAGGACCCTCATTATTTGTCTCCTCAGAAATCATAAAAATAAAAGTATTTTTATGACATATTTTGACCGGGAAAAAATACATACTAATCAATAAGTGAGGTAAGTTCACTATTCCATGGTTTATTTTGCTGTATTTGATCATTTAGTAATGATAAACAGTTGAAATGTGGATGTTGCCATATGGCAACACTGTACCATTAAGATTACCTTTGTGTTGCTAGCCCAGCATGTGGCATGCATTGATCTTCTAGAGGCTGCTATAATAATATGTTTTGTGAGTCCTTTCCATAATGCATATGACTATATTTGACACAATTTATTTCCAGTTACAGAATGAATGCAGCAATGTTTTATAGTTTTTTACAGAAGAAAACCAAACTAGCACTTCCTGTAGATGGTAGTGAGGATGAATTGGGATACAGTGATGAAGAAAATGAGCAGCTTGCAACTCAGCAAGGAGAGAGTGAGGATGATGGAGACAGTGACAATGATGAAGAATATGAAACCAGAGAATGAGGACAGTTGAGATAGCTAGGGAGGTGGAGACAGCGAGGACAGTGGAGACAGCGAGGACAGGACAAACAGTGAGGAGGGGTAGGGAGTGAGTGGGGGGATGGCAGTGGTGGCAAAAGAGCAGTTACCGTTTACTGGGAGAAGGTGGAACTATTATTTATATGTTGTATGGGTATTGTTAGAGTGCAGTACACAAGGGGTGAGACCTACCTGTGCCTCACAGTGGAGAGGAACTGCTTTATGAGTTTCCACAAGCAGTAAGGCAAAGACGGCAGCATGATGACATTCAATTTAAAAATTCCAATAAAATGTCAAAGAATTTATTTTAATTGTTTGTAACGTTCAAATGAGTTCTATTGTTAACTATTAATGCTGTTTAGAATATTGCCTGAGTTGTTAAATAAAGTTTTTTACAACCAAACTCTCTAGTTTTCATTCTTTTTCACTATCGTACAGTGTTGCCAAATGGCCGCGTTAATACAAAATAATATATTTTTGAAATTTCTTTTGATTATGTTTACTTGGTCTATTTTAAGTCAAAACATCATAAACAGTTTTTTTTCCCCAACTGACATCATTGTGCGTACAGTAGAGGGCTAGAAAACATAAAAATGAGGAGGGCTTTAAACTTTCTGCTCTTGAACTCTGAGAAGACAGAAGTTATCTTTGGACCAGAACCTCTAAAAAAGAAACTGCTTAGTTAGCGCCTTAAACTGGATAGCATCAAATTGGCGTCTGGTAACAATGTAAAGAACCTTGGTATTAATTTTGATCTGCATATGTCTTTCACGTTCCAAGATTTCCTTCTTTCAGCTTTTTTGTTGTGGTTGTGTTTTAGTTCTGGTTCTGTTTCTGATTCTTTTCCGGTTCTGATTCTGTTTCTGATTGTAGATCTAGTTCTGGTTCTGTTCTGATTGTCTTATGTTCTGGTCGGGATTTGGTTCTATTCTTGCTCTTTTCTGGTTCTCATATGGTTCTGGTGTGTTTCTGGTTGTAGTTCTGGTTCTGTTGTGTTCTGGTTCTGGCTCTATTGTGGCTCTTTTTTGGTTCTGGTTCTTTTCTGGTTTTGGTCTGGTTCTAATCATGTTCTATTATGGCTCTTTTCTTTTTCTGGTTCTGGTCCTGTTCTGGTTCTGGTTATGTTCTGGTTCTAGATCTGGCTGTGTTCTGGTTCCTGTTCTGGTGCTCTTGTGATCTGGTTCTGTTCTGGTCTGGCTCTCTTTTGGTTCCGTTCTGGTTCTGTTGTGATTCTGGTTCTGGTTCTATTTTTTCAAGTTCTGTTCTGTTTTGGTTCTGTTTCTGATTCTGTTCTGTTTCATATTCTGTTTCTGATTGTGGTTCTAGTTCTGGTTCTGTTCTGGTTCTAGTTCTGGTTCTTTTCTGGTTCTGTTCTGGTTCTGTTATGTTCTTGTTGTGGTTCTGGTCTTTTTCTGTTCTTGTTCTGGTTTTGTTGTGCTCTGGTTCTTTTCTTGTTCTGGTTGTGGTTTTGTTGGCTTCTGGTTCCGATGTGGTTCTGGTTCTAGTTTTGGTCTTGTTCTGATCCTGTTCTGTTCTTTTTTGTTGTTCTGTTTTGGCTCTGTTTTGGTTCTGTTGTGGTTTTGGTTCTACTTCAGGTTCTGTTTGCGATTGTATTCAGTTCTGGTTCAAGTTTTGTTTCAGTTCTGTTGTGGTTCTGGTTCTAGTTCTGGTTTTGTTGTTGATCTAGTTCTGTTTCTATTCTGGTTCTGTTCCTCTTCTTTTTTGGTTGTAGATTGTTTTGTGGTTCTGTTCTGGCTCTGGTTCTTGTTCTGTTAAGGTTCTGGTTTTACTTCTGGTTCTGTTCTTGTTCTGGTATTTTTCTTCTGTGGTTCTGGTTATGTTCTTGTTCTAGTTCTGTTTTGGTTCTAGTTCTGGTTCATTTCTGGTTATAGTTCTGTTTCTGTTTCTGGTTTTAGTTCTGATTCTTTCCTATTGTGGTTCTGTTTCTAGTTCGGATTCTGTTCTGCTTCTTTTCTGGTTCTAGTTCTGTTGTGGTTCTGGTTCTAGTTTTGGTTCCTTTCTGGTTCTGTTCTGGTTCTAGTTCAATTGTGGTTCTGGTTCTAGTTATGTTGTGGTTCTGGTTCTAGTTCTGTTTTTTTCTGGTCCTGTCCTTTTCTGGTTCTGGTTCCTCTCTGGTTCTTTTGTGGTTCTGCTTCTAGTTCTGGTGTGGTTCTGGTTCTAGTTCTGCTTTGGTTCTGGTCCTGTCCTGTCCTTTTCTGGTTCTGGTTCGATTCTTGCTCTGCTCTGGTTCTAGTTCTGTTGTGGTTCTCATTGTAGATCTGGTTCAGTTGTGCTGTGGTTCTGGTTTGTGGTTTTATTTAGCATATATATATATATATATATATATATATATATATATAGGCAAGGCAAGGCAGGTTTATTTGTATAGCACAATTTTGTGTACAAGACAATTCAAAGTGCTTTCTATATATACACTTATTATTGTGTAAAATCGTTATTGTCTTAGTAATACTGCATTAACAGCATTAAAGTTAGTGTGTATTACAACCTCAGAAATTACAGTAGGTCTAATAGGTGGCCTTTTATTAGCAAATTGCTATAAGTGTGTGTGTGCATGCGCCAGATGCATTTTGCTTGTCCCCATCCATTCAGGTGTGGGTGTGAACATGTATGTGTGGGAACATGCATGCGTGGCAAGCCCAGGGTGGCCTGGTGTCATGACTGACTCCTGGCCTGAAAAAATCTCCTAGTTCGTCCCTGTCCATGGGTATGCACACATCACCATTACCCAGTAGATTTAGCGCCAAATCCAACTGCCACAAGACCACAACACCTTTTAAGCTTGTTAATAATGTCCTCAGTACTGTGCTCACACCCTCCCGCAGCCATATATGTATATATAGCGTCTGGTAGTGTTCATGTGTTGTTGCTCTACTGTAAAAATGGTTTTGTAACTTCTCCCAAATGCTCTACTTCTCCTGAGGTACAAGCAGGACTGGGGTAATCGCCATCATCACTTTTGAATAGAAAAACATATGCTCGTAGTTTTTCAATAAACTTCATACAGGGGTCACCCGAGCCACGCCCAGGTGCACCTGATCACCAGGTGCACCTCGTCACCAGTGACGAGTCCTGGAGGGTTAAAAGGAGCGGTGGATACATTTCTCGTCGCCTGAGTATTAGTTACACTGGGTAACGTATTTCTCCGAGCCAGTCTTCTTGTATCTAGATTTAGATCTCCAGTGTAGTATTTGTCTCTAGCATTTTCTGTAGTTTGGTCGTCTCTAGTTTCGTGTTTTGTTATTTTGATACTTTGGTTGTTTTGTTACTTTGATTAGTCCCTTTCCCCATTCACATCGCTTCCTGTGCTCCCCTTTTTCCAGGTCATCAGCGAGTCAGCATACTCACTCAACAGATAGTTCTAAGGTCAAGTCAGTCATCTGGCTTCACCGCTCCTTCCTCCAGCTCGGTCTGCTCGCTCTCCTTCATCCTGTCTCCGCCGCACACAACCCCTTGGACAAACAACCCAAGCGTCACTGAAGGACTACCACTCATCCTCCTGGCTAACTTCAAGTAAGATCGTTCCTGTTCATCTTTCTCATCCATTCCTTATACAAGACTCCAACTCTGCTTACCTCAAAGTGTCTCCGGTTTCCCACGTCGTCCTCTGTGTCTCCCCAAATACCCTTCGTCTCTGGTTCCCGCCTCTACGTCCTCCTCTCTGGTTCCCATTGCCGCCGTCCCCCGTCAACTGTTCATTTCCCCGGATCCAAGAACACATCATCTTATAATAAATTGTTATTATTATTATACTCCTGAGAGTTCTCTGGTTTATGTGGGTCCGCAGACTAAACATTATGACAGTTCCTTTATTTTGCTTGTTTGTTTTTGTTATTTTTTGTTTGTTTAATAGTTTCTATTTGAATATTGGTCTGTGTATATGTTCCCTTTCACTCTGTGCACCCCCCACCCCTTAGTCATGTTTAGAGTTAGAATGTATACAACACCTCAGAAATCAATAAACGGTTCAGGTGGTGGAAGCAAGGGAGGCTCTATATTGTTTAAGCCTCACTTGTAAAAGAAAATCTGTTAAGCACAACTATCGCAGCCAGAAACTCATTCTAATGATGCTAAACAGGACAACAGAAAAAAATAATAAGACCATGCATTGTGTTTGCACCTTTGTACACTATTTTATGTTGCTATGTGGGGGCTCTATTGGGTTTCTGGTTAACAAGGCTTTGTGGGGACTCTTTTGATTAAATACTTTATGAGGCATTATTCGGGGGACTTTGGTATAACCTCATACAGTATCATAGTATCAGTATTATCAGTCATCATACTAGTACTAGTCCATGTAGTAATGATAGTATTTAAGCTAATATTAGCATTTTAGCTTCTGCTACCTTATACACTAACATGTACATACTAGATGACGTATGTTAGTGTAAATAAACATGCTGATGACAACCTACATGCTAACATTAGCTTCATAGCCACGATTAGCATTTAAGTTAATGTTAGCATTTTAGCTAAAATTTGATTTTACATTACCATGTGCATACTAGATGAAGTATGTTAGTGTATGTGGACATGCTAATGACAAGCTACAAGCTAACTACTCCAACAAGCGAAGCAGCATGATGTCCAGTAACGAGCCATCAATTGCCTGGAGGTGTCTCCAGAACATCACCAGCTAGTATAGTCCACCTACACAGACAATGAGAGATCATCAACTGGTCAAAGACCTTAACAGATACTACTGCAGGTTTGAATAGCCCAGAAACGAGCTCCCATCCAACACCACTTCACACCCATCTGACTATCAGCCACCCATCCAGCCTGCCCTGAAGATCTGCGAGTAAGACGTGCTGAGACTTTTAAAAACAGAAAGTCAAGAAGGCCCCAGGTCCTGATGGAATCTCTCCCTCCTGCCTGAGGACCTGTGCAGACCAGCTTGCACCTGTCTTTAATAAGATCTTCAACAGATCACTGGAGCTGTGTGTTGTTCCGTCCTGTTTTAAAAGCTCCACAATAATACCCATTCCTAAAAAGAAAACTACCACAGGACTAAAGGACTACAGACCTGTTGCCCTGACCTCTGTGGTCATGTAGTCCTTTGAAAGACTGGTTCTCAACCACATTAAGGAAATCACGGACCCCCTGCTAGACCCCTGCAATTTGCCTATCGGGGCAACCGTTCGGTTGACGATGCAGTGAACATGGGTCTCCACTTCATCCTCCAACACCTTTAACACCCAGGAACTTATGCAAGAATTCTTTTCCTGGATTTCAGCTCAGCCTTCAACACAATTATTCTAGGACAATTACACAGCAAACTGACTGAACTCAGCGTACCAGCCTCCACCTGCCAGTGGATAACTGACTTTCTTACCGTCAGAAAACAGCAGGTGAGGCTGGGAAAGTGTACTTCAGTCACCCGAACCATCAGCACGGGTGCTCCACAGGGTTCTGTACTCTCCCCACTGCTCTTCTCGCTGTACACAAATGACTGTACCTCCATGGACTCCTCTGTTAAAATCCTGAAGTTTGCAGATGACACAACAGTCATTGGTCTCATCAATGACAGTGATGAGTCTGCTTACAGACGGGTGGTTGATCAGCTTGTCCTCTGGAGCAGTCAGAACAATCTGGAGCTGAACACAGCGAAAACAGTGGAGATGACCTTGGACTTCAGGAGGAGCCCCCCAACCCTGCCAGCACTCACCATCCTAGACAGGACTGTGATGGCTGTGGAGTCCTACAAGTTCCTGGGCACAACGATCTCCAAGGACCTGAAGTGGGACAGCGACATCAACTCCATCATCAAGAGGGCTCAACAGAGGATGTACTTTCTGTACCAGCTGAGGAAGTTGAACCTAGCCCAAGAGCTGATGGTGCAGTTCTACACAGCCATCATAGAGTCCATCGTCACCACATCCATCACAGTGTGGGACAGTTCTATCACAAAACACGACACCGAGAGACTGCAGCGCATTATCAAGTCTGCAGAGAGGACCATCGGTGTAAAGCTGCCCGCACTGCTGGACCTGCATGCCTCCAGAACCAGGAAGCGTGCAGAGAAAATCATCACCGACCCGTTTCACCCTGGCCGTCACCTGTTTCGGTGCCTTCCATCAGGCCGACGCTTCAGCCACATGAAGACCCGTACGACCAGGCTTTTTTCCAACTTCCATTATTCTCATGAACAATTTAACAATTTATTTATATATTTTTATAACTTTTATAGTTTTTATACTGCACAAACCTGCACTTTTTTTTACAATATAAATTACACATGCTAAATGTTACAAATGTTTCTTTACTGTATTTTTCGTGCACTGCAAGCATCTGTGTAACCAAAAACAAATTCCTTGTATGTGTGAGCATACTTGGCCAATAAAGCCGGATTCTGATTCTGAGATGTCAAGTAGCTGATCCAACGCCGCTCTTATACTGGCTCAGCTCATCAACGCCAACTGGACACACCTGGCAGGTGCACTGGAGGTGGAAGGCTTTCCAGCAGAGGGAGAGCACTGGCGACCCCCTGTGGACAACCTGGAGACGAAGCTGAAAAGATTCAACCTGATATATACATGATAATGGTAAGATTATTATTATTGTTACTGTAACTAATAATAATAATAATAATAATAATATTAATAAAGTGGTTTTTAAATCAGTGATTTTAAAATCCCAATCCTGTTTTAATTTCAAGGCTAAACATATATAGGCACCATATTTACTCTGTGTAGCCTAAATGTGTGCAGCCTCAAGTACCTTTTCGGGGGTCTCTGGACATCAAACTGTGTTTCAAATGTAAACACAAAATATTTGCACATTAAACCTAAAAATAAAAATCTGTTACTTTTCTGCATTTGGCCGCATCCCGCTCCAGCACATTTCTCTTGTTGTCTCTACCTGTATGCACCTGCTTTCCTCTTCCTTTCACCAGGTATGAAAACCAAGTCACTTACATCTCACTAGCATCGCTCGCTAGCTGGGCTAGTTGTCGGCACCCCTTCCCATAGACATACATAATAAAGCTAGATGTCTTACCCACGCTGCCGACCAATGGAAGCGAACGTCCGTATTGGCGGCCATCTTGCCACAGGGAGCTCGCTCACTCATCCAGTATAGTGTAATACTGCATGTTTTTTTAAATCGCCCAAACTCGCTCAATTTTCAACCAATTTTCGAACAGTTAATTTATTATAAACATCAGAGATGTAGTAACGACACTGCATAATTATGAATAATTATAACCATGGGAATTTTATATGAAAATAGCAAACACACACAAGCAAACAGGAATTAGTGTTAAATTCAATGGGCTACAAAAACTCTGATAAGAATAGAAAAATAAGATGCATGATAAATATATTTATATAATATTATGCATAATTTATAATGTAGCCTATTATAATGCTTATCCCTTTTTCAAAATTTGAAGCGCAACTATAAAAAACAAATGGAAAGTGGAAGCACATAACAACAATAACAGGTGTGTTGTGTGGTGATATGTGATAATAAAACACTGAACAGCAAAGGTAATGTTTTTTAATGATTTTAATGATTCCAATAACAAAGAAAATAACATTAATAGTATCAACATCTATCTATCTAACTAACTATCTATACATCTCTCTATCTATATATATTTATTCATCTATCTATATAGCTATTTATTAATGTATCTATATATCTATTCATTTATCTATCAATCTATAAATCTATTGTTACATACAAGCTATTGCTACAACCATGGGAGAACGAGTGAGAGTTAGTGAGTGAGCAAGAGGGCACAAAGCAGGCCCACCAGGGTCCAACACATACGGCTAATGCACTTGAAAAAGGACAGTTTTATTTAGTTTCTGCTGCATGATGTTGCTCTGTAAGCTCATTGTTTTCATTCTCACAATACGGTGCAGCCTTAGGTTGAAAAACAAGGACACAACCAATGTGAGCAGTGTATAGTGGAGGCTGCCTATCTCAAGGCACTTTACATGTAGAGCTGGGCTAAGCCAGACTCTTCCAGTCATCCTTTACCTGCCATGTAAACGAGAGCATCTCATGAACTCCATGCAGACAGTAGGACAGACCATCTGAACTTGATGCAGAAGATAATTGATGAACAAAAGAACAGAACATCTCATGAACTTATATCTTGAGGGATTCCCTGAAACTGGTAGTTTTACATCAGATAATTTGTAAATTGGCTATTTTTTTGTCTTTTGTATACAGATATAAGAATCATTGCAGGATTTAAAGCCCAGAAATAATAATCAAACAGTAATAAAATATTTAATAAAAATAAATGTTAAATCAAACTAAACAGCACTAAACCCTGACATTAAACAAATGGCTCAAACAATATCTTACAGGTGAAAGGTGATCCCAGAGCTCTTGTTCTTAAGGAGCAGCGATTGCTGCATTCATGTGCTGCTGCACTAAAGTCAACAAGGTCCTGTAAAAATCATAATGCAACATGTTGTAACAAAGCAATCCCATAAGAAATCATTGCGATTTATGTTATACTGTAGTTATACTGAACAGGAAGAGGGATCATGCCTCTTCAACTGATGTGAAGTTCCTAGTTAAACTCCCTGCACTGCCGCTGCCCACCGCTCCCTCAGGGATAGGTCAAACGCGGAGGACAAATTTCTCATCATTCGGGATGTGACAGTGAGACTCTAAACAATAATACTGGGTCTGATTTAAAGTTTAAATCTGGTTAACACCTCCCGATTAAGCAAGTATACATTTAAAATAAAAATAAAAATTACGGACAGAAGCTCAGATAGTAACTTGTTCAGCAATGAGAAATTACAACTATGGTTTTGGGAAACGCTCCCAGGCAAACCTTACTAGGATTAAAATGTAGACAAAAGACACGTTTGTCCCGAAATCTCTGTTGGTTTCACTAAAACCCAGCTGGTCTCAGCCTTGATAACTTGCCAAAGTAACTTAGGCCAGCTAGCCTAGCATAATTACGTTTTATATATCTGCATTTTAAACAGTCACCCATCCAAAATTATAACCACGTTAATAAAGTTTGTAAGAAACCAAACTGTGTGCAAATGCCCTTTTCTGCGAGATTTTAGTATTTGAGTTTGTTCAGATCACTCACCTCCTATTGTGTTCAACACATCGGTCCTAATTGCCAACCTGTGGTAAGATGGCTGCCGAAGATGACGTCGGAGTCTGCGCTGTGAGTCGTCTAGCTTTATTATGTATGTCTATGCCCCTTCCTCCACACCTGTGTGGTTGATATGGACTGTTGGGGCGGGTCTTAATCGAAATAAACCGATCGTCGTTCCCTCTTCACATGCTGCCAGTGTGAGTGGCCTCTATGTGGCCTGTCTCTCTGATAGCCACGCACTTTTTTTTTTTTTAAAGAGACAAGCAGGCCAGCAGGCCAATATTAGGTCGTTGCTTCGGGAATACTCCCGGTTCTCCGCCAGTCCAGAATCGTATTCCACCTTGTCCAAAAAACAATAAAAACTTTTGTTCAATTCAGCGTGAGAAATCGGAGTGGGGCGTGAGAGCGTGTGACACAGATAAAATGCGTGAGTCTCACGGGCAATACGTGAGAGTTAGCAGATCTGCGAATGAAATTTGAATAAATGGAATGAAACTGAATATGTGGAATGAAAGCCTGAATATATTGAATGAAAGTCTGAATATATTGAAGGAAACCTGAATATCTGGAATGAAAGTCTGAATATATGTAATGACATTCGGAATATATGGAATGAAAGTCTGAATGTACTGAATTAACGTCTGAATATATGGAATGAAAGTCCGACTGGCCTCGGGGGATTATGATTAATGTGGTTCAAAACATACATACTCGACTGTAAGTGTGTATTCGCGTGTTTTTGAAACTGCATCGGCAGTAACTCAAGCAATGTTCCTAACTACTTTAATTGAACCAAGATAAGGTCTTATTTAATCCATTTTATTGACGATCCATGCTTCTGCGGACTTCGGTCAGCATCATTTCCCAGAATGCATTGTACCACCAGGGGTAAACAAAAGGCAAGCGCAGGCAGCCTTTTCATAATATACCAAATTTGTGTCAAAAGCTCTAGATGTTTTAAGCATAAAAGTATACTTTTTTTTCAGGTCTACCTGAAGAAAAAAAAGAAAACACATTGGATTTTGATATTCCTTTTTTTTAACAAAATGTATCATGTGAATGTATATTCCTTAGTATTACTTACATAGTAATCAAAAAAAACAAATTTTCCCATCTTAGGGATTTTTTTTCATGTTTATATGTGGACCCTTTTAAGGCTTCTTAAGTATGGTTGTAAAGTGTATTTCTACAGAAAGTGATATTTTTATATTAATCAGATGTCTCCCACACTTATTCTACAATAAGTGAAAATGTCATAAATCAAATTTTTCCCATTTTAAAGCCTGAAATTACTCCATGAAACATTTTACTTCTTGGAGGAGTTGTGATCTAATTAAGTGGTCTAATGGTAGCCACCAAAATGTAGACAAAACTCCACTAACACTCAATCATCATTTTTTTAACATTGTAAAAAATAATGCATCAAAATGTAGGTGTGACGGAGTTGAGACTAGGACAACAGGGTTGACGGTAGTAACAGGGTTGAAGGGATACATTTGGATAAAAAGTTGTTTTAGGTTGGGGGTTTTTACTCTCAAATTCACTAAACAGGGCTTTTTATTAACATTTTTTATTATGTAAAGATAAGAAAGACAAAAGATATAAATTACAGTTGGATTGAATTTTATTAACCTAAAGTACAATTACTGTTATCTGTCAAACATTATGTAAATTCCCGAAAGATTTAAAAAAGATTGTGTGTGTATGCCAAGCCTCAAGTGGTCAAATATACTAGGCTTAATACAGTAAGGGGTGCACTAAAATACATAAAACTAAACTTGTAAACTGATATTTTTGATGAACCGAACTAATCAACTAGTCAAAACTGTAGCATACATTTTGTTCTAATGGTAACATATAACTAAACAGATAATCTTATTAAAACATAATGATTTCAATGTGTTGGTTCAATTCAGTGTGTGTGCATACATACACATAAGTTTTTGTGTGATTTATCTTGTAAGTCAGTTCCACACCTCTTTCAAGAACACCACATTGCTCTTTGTCACAGATTGTGGGGGTGGAATGCGTTCAAATCCTTGAGCATGTACCAGAGGATATCAACCTGATGGGGCCAAAATAATCTATTTGAGCCAGCACAACGCATGCATTTGACTTGGACATGTGTTTCCTGTATCATCAGAATGATACCTAGATAGAAATCATTATCATGCTTGAATATACACAATTTCCAAATCACATCTGAACTCTCCCACTGGATTTCCTTGTCTGAATTTCCCTTTCTGGCTTGCTGTTTGATGCACTTTCAGTCAAACTGCTTCTGTGTTGTGCAAATGCAGCTTATATCAGCAGCCTAAAATCAGTTCTCCTGGAGCCAGAGTATTGAACGGGTGAATTCTCATGGTTCCAGGAACAGCTGGTATCAGCTTGGGCATTTTATCCATTGTTTCCTCAACTTCTCACTTTTGACAATGAACACTTTCATAGCTGTGATCGTCTCAATCAAGAACCTAAAACACTCATCTGGACAGAACTAAACAATTTGATTTTAATGAAAACCTAACTGGTAATATGGAAAAAATACATAAATAACATAATATACTGACTTCAATTCAATATATTCAAGTTTCATTCCATATATATTTATACTTTCATTCAATATTCTCAGACTTTCATTTCATATATTCAGACGTTCATTCCATATATTTAGACTTTCATTCCATATATTCACGTTTTATTTTATTTTATGGTTCTGTTCTACTGAATCGGCATTTTCTCATTCAGGACATCCTACAAATTTTAACTCCTAGAATCACGTTCCCACAATCACGTGAGACGTTTGGAGCTTTCTAGGCATTAAAGCCTAATGCGCCCCCGCCTGTATATAGCGTGGAGGGGTGGAGCGTAATGGGGGCTGTTCTGATGTTTCGTCAGCCCCCAACAGAACGGCTGGAGAGAGCGACTGAAGAGGAAGGTGTGAGATGGACGAGTTTGCTGAAGGACTACATGATCTTTTCCTGAAGAACGCTCACTTTTTTTTATTGGATTACTGGAATGGATTCTGGAAAATTTTACAGCTTTGTTTTTTTTTTGTTCTGTATTTTTGTTTTGTTTTTAAAGCTGTGCCTTTTTAAAATGATTTTTAAACTCAAAGGCTTTCCAATGAATGCGAGTGGGTGAGGGGAATACTAATGAACGTCCTGCCGAGGCTGACCGATTCCCTTTCCACTGCTGCTCCTGAGTGCCAGAGCAGTCGATCAATCGTCCAGAGAGCGGTGCCCCTGGCACAACAAACTCCCATACTGTACGCCAACCTGAGGAATTTTACTGTCACAGACAAGAAATAAATGAGCTGCATCTGACCTGTGAAACATTCCATTTCTAGTTTGGGGGAGGGTGGATATAATCCTCCTGCAGGGGGATAGAGGTCAAAATGGGGAACAGCTTCTCCAACATCTCTGCCTTCCAGTCGCTTCAAATTATCATGCTGGGTCTTATGGAAGTCCTACAGTCGCTGCACAGATGGCATCATCTACGTGGTGGATTCCGTGGACGTGGGCCGGCTGGAGGAGGCCAAGACAGAGCTGCACAAAGTTACCAAGTTTGTTGAAAACCAGGGCACACCGCTGCTGGTCATCGCCAACAAACAGGACCTGCCTAAGTCACTCCCAGTGGCCGACATTGAGAAGCAGCTGGCCCTGCATGAGCTCACGCCCTTCACCATTTACCACGTTAAGCCTGCGTGTGCCATCATAGGCGAGGGGCTTCATGAGGGCATGGAAAAGCTGTATGAGATGATTGTGAAGAGGAGGAGATCCCTGAAGCAGAAGAAAAAGCAGCGGTAACAGTGGCTGGAGCTGGACTCTGTTTCTGCCTGGGTTTGAATTTGAGGTTTGCCTGAATTGGCATCCCGGCCAAGTTGACTTCTCTTTCCTAGCATTCTATGTTTTAGATTAAACCTGTAAAGCGCTGCTGTACAATGCTTTTGCACCCTGCAGGGTGGTAAACACAACAATAAACCAAAAAAGACCTATACTTTGATCCCGAAACTCTGGGAGAGAAACAGGCTGGCCTGTTTTATCTGGTACTTTATTCACAACTTTATCGGACTAGTTTGTATATTTTGAAGTGAGGTTCAGTGAATTTATCACACCTCTAGTAGACATAACTTATATTGCAAGTGGTTAGTTAAACTGTGTGAAAATCCTTAGTGATAGAAAATTAACAGCTAGTCTGGTTTCCAACATCTACAATTTCCAAGGAGTTGATTTTTAAGTTTGACAAAACAAATTTTCCAGCTAAAGTTGTTGTTTAAAGCAGTACTAATTGTTTAAAAAAAAAACAATTTCAAAAGGGTTGTGCTGTTCATATAAATTCTAATATTTATAAAAAAGACCATTTAGAAATATTTCTCTTTAGAAAAAACAAACAATTATTGAGTGATAACCAAAAATGCTGTCAGCAAGCAGTTCTAAATAATGGCAATTACATATTTTTTTTATTTTTGTCCTAAATAATTTTGTCAATAGTATTGTAGAATAAAATGTTGGTATTTTTGCACAATGATATCATACTGTGAGACTCTTTATGTCCTGTGTTTACTATCAGGGGACTCCCTATGGAACAAGAGTTGGTGTCTTGTTTTTTGTTAGAGAACTATCAAGCAAACTTGTTTTAGTTAAATGTGGTTTAGTTTACAAGATTAAAGATATCCTCCAAGCCTGTGTTTTTTGAAATTTTTTTGCTTTATTTTCCACAAGAGATTTTCAAATGTATAGCAAAGCTCATTTCAACTAATGTGGTGTAATACAAACAGTTGAGTTTTTAAGGGTTACTAATATCTGATAAAATATGGAGTAATTTGAAACAAAAACATTAAAACTTTATTTCTGAAAAAAAAGAACTAAAAATGAAAAACTGAAAATACAAACATTGTGAATTCAGTTTGCTGATCTTCGTTTTTTACAAAGACCTTTGCTTTTCTCAGTCAGTGATTTTAGTTTTAATCTGTTGTCACTGTTCTGACAAGGCAGATGTTTCTAACGGGATGGTGCTGCAAAACAATTCTGTAGTATTAGTTCAATATGATGTCTGTCACAGAGACAGTTGTAATTTTTATTTGAGCTAATTTGAGCCTTTTTTTTGCATGATGAACTGAACACAGTGTCCACTACATTGCACCCTCATTTCCTTATGAACCAGTAGGATACTGGTTCATAATCCTGTATGAATAAAGAAGTGGGCCCAGTAGTCTATGTACCAAGAAGCTTATCTTAAAATATTTTTTAACATTGTAAGATTTTAGGCCCTGAATTTGGGTAGATTGGTTCTTCTTTCTGTTTTTAAAGCAAGAGCTGGGATGGCAGCCTGTGATTGGGAACATTAGGGATTTATCGGATTTATTTCAATCGAACACATTCCCAGTTAGGAATACAATATTACACTTTTCAAAGTAAACGGTTGCATGTGGAGAAGGAAGTACCTGATTTTAAAATTGGGCCATGCAGGAAAGCTTTCGACCAAAGCTCCAGCCCATTTGTAAAATTTATGGATCTGCATTGCGGCACAGTGTTTATGGCAACACCCATTCAAATATATTATTTGAATATTATGTCTTTCTGACTCAACTACATACTTGTTAGTATTTATTTTTTTAAAATGTCACATATTGTGGAATGTTAGTAAAAACAGTTTATAATTTGAAGAGGAAAGCATTATATCTGTTGTAGGGAGAAACCATGTAGGTATCTGTACAGGATTTTTAAAGATATTTCAGAATTACTATTTTTTACACTCCAAAATATTTTTTGACCGTATTGTAGATAGAACAGGGAAAAGGCCATGTGTATGCGTTTTTGGACTGTGGGAGGAAGCCGGAGTACCCGGAGAGAACCCCCGCATGCACAGTCGGTTCGCACTCGGAACCAGCCATGAACCGGCTCTAGCACTAGCACGGAACCAGCCCTTGGTGGAAAAGGGTTAAGAGACAGGATGGCTGCAGACCGATTCCCATTGTGGCAAAATTTGAGCATCTCAAGCAGAAGGAGCAGGTGAAAAGTCGCGGCAGGGAGTGGAGAGGACCCGAATTCAGCATAAACAACCAGTTTCCCAGAGAGATCCTGGACAAACGCAGATTCCTGTTCGCAGATAAAGAAGTTCATCGAACGAGGTTCCCATGCTGTCATCTCCGTGGATAAATTGTTCATAAATGGACAACTGTACCGCGACGAGACCATCACTCCATGGCTGTATTAACTTGAGGTTATTTGCATTCACACAAGCCCATATGTTTAAAGTAAATATAGTTTATATATAAAGTTAAAGAAACTTCCTATAAAATAAATAAAGTAATTGTTTAAATCATTGCCCGTCTCACAACTGAAACGTCAGTTACAATATTGTTGGTTGTTTTGTTTGTTTTTGTCTCTTGTCTTCTTTTTTCGTTTCACATTTTCTTGCACTGTTTTCTTGTTTTTTTTGTAAGTCTACAACGAGCTGCGTTAGCATTGTAAGTACATTGGGATATTGTCTCCCTCAGCAAGGGAATGAGACAGACGCGTGCATAGACGGCACCACACTGGAGCGGCATGCAGAGTTGCCCTTCCGTATATCTACACACACATATCTACATACACATTTATGACACACAAATATGAAGCAAACAAGTATCACACTGGGTTGCGCATGCACTGGCACACACGTCTTTTTGTTGTGTTTAGTCACATGTTGTCATTCAACTGCTGGGTTAGGGTTAGGGTTTATGGTGAAGCATCTCCTGTTATGCGAGTGATATATTAAATTTTTTCTAAGGTCAATGATTATTATTGATTAATTAAGTTCAACACGTTAAAACAGTGTTTATTTGACGCAAGAGGCACCTATATATAACAAACTTCCATCTCACTCATGGTGTCACAGAAGGTACCCAATATGCCGCAAAGCATCATGGGAAACAAAAGGAAGCAGGACATAATAATAAGAAACCAAAAACCATTACACATTGAAACATAGGTTGTTGCTTCTTCTGCTGCTGGTCTAACTAATAATATATTCAATAATAATATTATAGGAATATTTATATAACTATTATATTATTACCTTTGTAATACACCTATAATTACATTCTTGTGTGCAAATAAATATATATATATTCATGTATATGTATATATATATATATATATATATATATATATATATATATATATATATATATATATATATATATATATATATATATATATATATATATATAT
>JAVLVB010000278.1:1804-38229 GCA_032876305.1 Orestias chungarensis
TTATATATATATATATATATATATATATATATATATATATATATATATATATATATATATATATATATATATATATATATATATATATATATATATATATATATATACATACTCTAATTTAATTTCCTCCCCTAGGCTTGTACTGGTTACAATTACATACAAGCCACTCAAAATTGGTGTGATCATGTTTGTAAATACATTATGATTTCCATAAGACACAAGCCATAGATAAAACATTTTGATGTTTATTTGAGAAAAGGAATTGGTTATATTAAAAAAAAATCCTTCTATTTCCTTACGGAGAAGTGCCAGTGACGGCACCTGTAAAGAAAACCTACTAGAACTGTTCATTCATGCACACCTTAGACCCATTGTTGCTAGCTAACACACAAACTTCACCCAAGACACTCAGGCTGAAGGACACGTTTTCGGACCATTTGACCATTTTAACCACACGATCCAGAACGGGAGTAGCAAACATGCCTGGGAATGTGTCTAAGCTTTTCTGCTGTGTTTAGTACTGGCACATAAGGTTGTCTTGACTGCTTATGTAAGGGAGGAAATTTAAATTCCATGACAAAACAAACAAATAAACCCTAAACCTCATAAACCTTGACACTGATGTAACGGCACATGGAAAATAGTGTAATTTTGGCCCTTTAGATCTGGAGAGCCTATCCACGTCATCATCCCACCTGGGATTCAGCTGTCAACTTGGTACATGGGGTTCAGGCACAAGAAGGACAATAGTGAACATTATTTTAAGGCCTGGAAGAATGATAAACTGCACTCTTTGGGATGATTGAGAGTGAGGGAAGGAAAACTTTTGGAGTGTGGTTTCAGACACAATAAATTACATCTACTACCTGAAGCTGGTCTGAACCTACTTGGAAGCGGCTGGGAAACAACATCTGTAGAAGCCTTTGCTGGCGCTCTGTATTTATGGAAAGAGAAACCTCCCGGTGACCTGAGAACACACTTACCCAATTAGCAGCCTTGCCGACGGATCAAATGGAAGTGAAAACATTCACTGCTGTGACGGAGAAGCATCACAATGCTCCATTCATGCTGCCAAGCCCTACACTTTGGGGGTTAGGTGAATTGGGGTGGTAGAGGGGGTGATTTGTTCATTTAGGCATACAATGGATAGGTGGGATGGGTGGAATATGGAATATGTTGAATTGGAAAATGTATGAAAATACGAAACAAAAACATACTATCCTATTCAGGCCTCCTAACCAAAATTTCAGAGAATTTAGCTAAATATTGTCCACAAATGTAGTTTTCATAGTATTACTGAGCTTCACTCACCTTAAGCTTCTATATTCGGTGCACGTCAATTCCTGCATCCCGTTGGATAGAGTCCAAAATACCCCCACAGGTTCTATCCGGGGGAATAAGGACGGAGGGGGTCAGAAACCATGAGAAACAGTATTTGAAGTGAGGCTCTTGACAGCTCAGGACTCTGGGGAAACAAACCTACACTGCCTTATGGGCTGGAAAGCGTTACAGGTCGGATTCAGTTTCATTCTTTGAAGCTGTAAAAATCATTTTATGTCCGTTTCCTACTTTTCTTTCATGAAAATATTTTTTCCCCCCTTTTTGTACAGTTCTATACAGCTAAAATTACATTTAACACAAAAGAAAGAAAAAACTTTACAATAGGACATGTATTTGCCTGAATTCATACTTCTACTCAGACTGTGACGAAGCCCTGTCTCATGAGAAAGGCTATTTTATTCATTATGGAAATGAGCATTTGTTAGTATATGAAGCCAAAAGCTACCACACACTCAGCTGAGAGGTAAAGTTAAAACATGCAAGTTTGTTCATTTATCTTGGGTTTTTACTTTCTTCTGTCTGCCTTTGCTTTGGTTGGAAACATCAGACAGAAATAAAACTTTTTCATGATGTCAGGTCAGATAGCCATAAATGCAGGTTGTCAGTGCAGTGTGACCCTCACGTCTAAAGCAGAGTTTTTTTCTGAAGTGTGGTTTGGAACAGGATATCAGGTATTTAAATATTATGCTTCTTTCTGAAAAGTGGCAACTGTAGAACAGCTTTCAGCGCAGAGTATAGCTTTACCTGTCAGTGACTGTATTTCATATTGTTTATGCTTTGCTGCCTAAAGCATAAACAAATATTTGAATGAACAGAGACATATAGATAGATAGATAATAATTATCTTAGACAGATACTAAGCCATGTAAAATTAAGACAAAGAGCTCGAGAAATATTTCCAGCTGCTTACCATGATGAATCAAGCATCCTTTCTATTTAAGAGTTCTGTCTATTCGTATTTATCAGTTTCATCAGGTGTGGCAGAAAGTTTAAAGTAACTGACATTTACATTGCAATCTGAATTTTAAGCTTGTTGAAGAGAGCCATATTTAGCACTGTGAATTTCTTTCTTGGGTTTTTGGGAGGGGAACAGTCCATGCTTTGTTTCCTATAAATTGCCTCCTTTTTTGTTTCAGGTTATTGTTCTCAGAAGGCGCTTGGATGTCCAGGAAAGCAGTCAGATGTCACCCAGAAATGGCCTCTCCTGAAAGAAAGCTCCAAGTGAGCTTGGATTAGCCAAAACGGAACATGCGGGTATGGTTTAGGAGGAAGCTTGGCGTTATGCTCCTTTCCTCCCCACATCAGTCTATGAACTAGTTGTGAATGGGTGCTATTTTTGTGTATAAAAATATATTTAGCCTTTACTTGTATCAGCTGATGCAGGTCAGTGTTGTTTTTGGCCGACCTTAAAGGCCTGAGGAGAAAAAGCCATACTGAGAGTTAGAAAAGGTCACATAAACTCCAGTAAGATTACTTTACCAACACTTTCCATGGCTCAGATCCTGTGAAAAGATCCATTGTGGGACGGGTCTCTGCTAGTGGAAAGTAAACCCTGTCAGGATCCAGTTCATTAACACCTAGTTCACTGTTTGAAGTTGAATGTTTTTCTGGTATCTGAAGGGAAACCCCAGCTATACCATACATGCAGCTTTGTGAATGATTGTGTGTGTTTGCATTTTCCCCTGCATGGCTATTAATGTGCAGGAACATGGCGTGTACTTCTATAAGTAAATGTACAAGGCACATAGGATCCACAGGGGGTTTCCAGAGCAAATGGCTCAAGAGCAAATTAACCTTTTCATGGTGCAATAAATTGTATAGACAACACATAGGTGGTAAATCAGTGTTTTAAAGTGGGAACAACCCTAAAAATGTAATAAAAATATGTCCATTGTGGCTCATAAAATATGTATTATTATAAAAAGTCAAAAAATATTGTTCTATATTTGCTGTGTGTTGCAAACATATTTATATCCCCCTAAACATAAAAATTTTCCAATACAAAACTACAATGTAAAGTGTGTCATAGCGTACACAACAAATCTGTAGAAGAAGACGCAAGAAAGCTGGTCAGAGTTGATGGGAAGAAGTTATGAAGTTAGATTTATGCAATTTGTAGAAAGAGGTTATTTGGTAAGATGAGACTAGAATATAACATTTTCAATACAGATTACATGCTATAAAACTAACCTAAATGCACCATACCACTGTTAATCATATTGGCATGATAGGCTGATCAAAAGTCTAGACATAAAGTTAATTCAGAATGTGTAGCAAGCTTTACATTTTTCTATAAAAAAGGTAAAATTAATTATTTTTAAAATGTGCGGTATTTACAGTTATTCAGTTTTCATTTAAATTCAGTTTAACTATATAGTGCTGATTCCCAACACTTGCCTCAGGGGACTTTACTAGAAAGGTAATTTCAATATAATCGTAAATACGTTCCAATTGATCCCAGTTATCAAACAGTGTGTCACGTTTAGTTTATTATTAAAATTGGTGAAAGGTTGAACCCAGCAGATTTAATCAATTCACTGACTCGTTCCCTTCTCTCCGACCAGCATGCCGAGACAGTAGATGGTGCCTCGCCTTGCAGTTTTGACTTTACGGCTATCCCTTACACTGAGCATGCCTGCAGCGATATTGTTCGAGAAGACAAAAAAACAAACAACATAAAAAAAAGGAGAGGAATTTATGCACATGTACTAAGAAGTTAATAGCAGAAACGCTGGGTTGCTGGCAGCACCATCTGATTAGATACCCCGCTGAAGGGAGGTGTCACATAGCTTCAATAAAGAAAAAAACATTGGGACAAAACAGAAAGTTAATAGTTGAAATACCTTCAACAAAAGATAGTAGAAGAAGAAAGTAGCAGACTGAGGCAAGTGGTCAGATTGTCCATCAGCAGGCTGAGCCTATAGCAGCAGAATCATAAAGACAGCTCAGGATAAACTAATCCTTTAAAGTGAGGCATTAGACAGATAGAGCCTAGGAACCCAACACCCCACCCCTCCTCCGGCCAGATTACTCTGTACTCTCTACCTCCATAACTATGCTATATAAAAAAGGAGATCTTAAGTCCATCTTTAAACTTTACAGGGTTTGTGCCTTATGGAGTAAAACTGGGAGCTCTCATGAAAGGAGCCTGATAACTACAAGGAACATTTGGAACAATCAGAATTCTCTGTGATGGAGCCTGATATTTGAGAACTCCCCAAAAAATCATTGAAATTAACAGCGCTGCAAAGAGGACTGTGTCCGTGCTCTTGAGTCATTCTGCTGTATTTCTAACTATCATGTGAGATATTGCCTGTGTGTCTTTTTGCTACTTTTTTCTTTAGGGATCTGTTTGTTTGTTGGAAGTCGTCCTTTTGCCTCTGGTCAGGCAAAAGTGGCGCGTTTAGCAAAACCTCCACTATACTTTTATGGTCAGTGTGGGCCGTCCTATTTGTACATGCTTAAAGCAAATTAGACCAGCAGTTGTGTGTAGCTGTCTTAGTCAATGTTGTTTTGTATGATAGAAATTATGATAGATAAAGTTTTAAGTTACAAATGTAGAAAAATATCTTAATAGATATTTTAAAAATGAGACTTTTACAACAAACAAGCTTTCTTTTTTTCTTTTCTTGTCCTGAAAAACAAGTCAAAAGAAGAGTTTCAAAAGAGTTTCCTCAGGGGTAAAGAGAAAAGGAGACCTGATTGCAAATGTTTTTTTTTTTTTATATGAGGAAGAATAACCAGCTGCAGCAAAACAATTCTAAGGTGACAGCTGTGAAAAACAGAAACCAAATAGGTTGGCATTTGATGAGATGGGATGGTCTGGACTCGTCCTGATGCCCATCCTTATCATAATATGCTGCTTAATTTGTAAAGCTACATGCTAAGAAATGCTTTTCTGTATATGTTGGAAATGTATATGTAAGACAGTTAATGTTTTGGGTGTTTTCAAAGTGTGATAAATAAAAAAATATATAACTGCATTAGAAAGAACCATAGAATAAAGTCATAATAAACAATAAATAATAATGAATAGTGTATTTGTTAATGTTTCTAGTGTTTTTAGAAGGATATTTGTTTACAGGATCCTATTAAAAATAAAAATTAATTAACACCATGTGTGGCTTCATATTTAATGAAAAGCCTGATTTACTGTCAGATGTATTAGGTTTTTATGAGATTCATTAAATTATTTGAACCAATAAATTAAAATCTTATGGAGCCAAACTTGAACAATCATTGTATTTATTACAACCAAGAGAGGCATCACTACCTGTGGGAGAGAGGGCCGTCAGCTGACACAAAAGTGTGCAGATAAGTTGGACCGATTATCACGTTGTTAGTTCAAACCATCTTTAATATCTAATAGTTTCACCACAATTTTGGTTGTGTATGATAAATATTTTACAGTTAATGATAAAAGTTGTTTCATTTATCACTTATGTCATATTTAAGATGTACTTCCACTTTGGGGTGAAAAACTGTTTGCTAATAGATTCTTGTTGAAAGTTGTACTTCCGCAGTACGTCCTCTTCACTAAGAGAGATTGTGCCATCCTGAGACACAGCTCTCCTGGACGCCACCATCCTACCATGGGTCCGAACTAGGGCTGAAGTCATGCACATTACAAAGTTCACCTGACTGACATGATGAGTCACGGGAGTTGTAGACGATAGGATACAGATGAGAAATGGCGTAAGAAAAAATAAACCTTTTTTTAAAGTAACTGGAACCTCATTCACATGATCAATACTATTTACAAAATTGGTTTGATTAAATAGTTAGAGGGAAGGATCTGACACCTCACATTGAACATTAAATTGTTTAACATGGCAGTTTTTAGTACAGCAAAAAGAATTATGAAGAAGCAACACCACCTAACATGCTTTCGTCTCAACAGTTTGACATAATTTTAAAATTGATCTTGAGATCAGTGCTCCATCTTTAATCGTCAAAAAGTTAAATACTAAATGTATAATAAAATAATAATACTGAATAATAGATATCACTCACTGGTGCAATTTACATGGATCAGTCAAGTCTCCCTTCATGTCTTGAGACAGTTGGGAAAAGTGGTAGGTAAATATATTTTCTAACAGTGTGACAGGAATAAGAAATAGACCCAGTTCAGAATTGAGTTCTTAAGCTAATCATTCATTATTATAGGTCTATGTGCCAAAATACACGCCATGTGAAAGAGGTGGTTTTCATCCGCATACTGCAGCAAAATGACTGGCTGACAGTGTGTTACCTATTCTCCTGATGGGCTCTCACTCTCCTGCCTGTCTCTGACTGGCCTGCACCAGGTCTTGTAGCCCCTAGGGACTGTCCAGGGAGACCTGGACAACATTGGCAGCAGGAAGATTAGCGGTGTCATTTCGCTGTGGTAAGATGGACAAAAGCATCTCTTGTTGTCTCAAGCTGTTTGTGGTGCTGCTTTCCCAGTCCTGTGGAAAGGAAAGGACAGCCAATGACCAAAGCCAAACAAACCTGGTCCAGCTCACCTGTGCCGTGAATGCAGAACCAAGTGACCCAGAATTGGATGGAAACCATTGCAAATATTTCCCAGCAAAGTTTGTGGATGAAACATTTAACAGAGCCTCTCAGCAGGGAATTTTAACTAACTGTAAATGACTTTGACTTCATTTAGTTTGTCATCTGTTCCTAAGTAGTAAACAGTCACATTACCGTCCAGCCATCCACTTTCGCTTTGTGCATTATAACATGTTGATTTAGGTGGATTATGTGTGTTCACCTTATTAACAGGGAAATATTTTTATAGTGCAAGAGACAAAGTCACAGTGCTTATAACCTTCCGTGTTTTCTGTATGATGAGAAGATTATACTGCAGTGGTAGCAGAAAGACAAACCTCCTTCACACAAACTACATCTTAGTTTAGAAGCAAAAGCTCTGCTGCAAAAATTGTGCCTAGCCACAAAAATTGAATTATATTGGCCCGGAATGCCAAGAACCCCCCCCGGCAACCTTGGAAGTGATTATGCAAAGCAGAATGCGGTTGAACCCAGTGCTACCGGTTTTCCATTCCATCCAAAACATGAAAAACAAAAAAAAAAGGGTTATTGCAGAGTTTATTCACCTTAATAAATATGTTCAACCATTTATTCATGGCTTGACAGTAGAAGCTGTAGCTCTTTTTTGTCATGCTGTATAGCTTCTTTGTGTTACATGCTGCCGTAGGAGTGAACGCTGCTCCTAGGGAGTTTATTAATGCAGTGGCTTCTTGATGGTCCGTTTCAGCCTCAAACCCAAAAGCAGATAACATTTAATAGTTTTCTTTTGTTTTTAACAAATATACTCACTGACAACACAAAATAATTTGTTGTAATATTTGTATGCATATTTATGTGCAATGAATTGACAAAAACACTTCTTAGATGTTTTGATTTATTTGAATTGCTTTACTCCTTTATATAGTAATCTATAATCTTCATGCAAACAGAGACACAATAGAACTTATAACACAGTATAAATAGACTTTTTATGCCCCTTGACTTTTACACCATTACTGACTTTTTACTTCTAAATATGTACCATACACAAGAATACTACAAGGTAAACAATGCATTTTATCTGCATAACATATTTTTTTGGTGTGTAATTGTGACAGTGATCTCTTATCATCATCATCATCATCATCATCATCATCATCATCATCATCAAAGGTCAACTGTCACAACAGAGAAAGCTTAAACTCTATTTTTCTTACTGATGCAAACTTGGATGCAAAAGCCAACAAGTTAGCTTAACATAATGTGAGCCTTTAAGGCTGTGTGTTTTTTTTCTTTTTTTCTTTTGCTCACAGCTGAGGCTCAAAAGAAAGACAGGACTGGTGCTGAAAAGGCCAGCCTTGACAATTTTCACACAAAGAGTTCACTGTTGGTTAACAGTGAGCAGCCTGTTTCTGGGAGGTTTGCACTGTTTCTGGGGCCCATTTCATGGAACAGTTAGCAAGGCCAAAGGTAGCCCCTGAACTGGAGTTATAGTTATGGCCTTCAGGGCTGAACCTGGGACTGGCCCTGTTGCTCTCCCCCTTTTGCCCCCACCCAGCATCGAAGCTTTTACAAAGCTGCCTTGGGGCACTGGGTGCTGCAGGTGTCCTCTGATAAAGGCCCGCATCACATGGCCTGTTGGACTGACTCAGCTGGCATCGTTTGGTACCTTTCTTCATTACAACAGGTGTTAAGACAATGCTGTTGTTACTTATAGTCTGAGAACCACTTGTTCAGTTGTTGTTTGCAGCCCTGCTTTCTGCACCTGTACAACTAACACAAATTGGTGAGTTATATGGAAAAAAGCATTGGAACCTTTGAACATTTGTCCTGTCACAATCACAAACTTTCCACTATTTTCTTGTACTTGTGTTATAACAAAAAATGTAGTGCATACCTGAAGTGTAAGAAAATCTTTTTCAAAAAAATGTAACATAGCCTTGCACAGTCCCTAAATGCAATCCAGCGTATCTGGATACAAAATTCACCCAATTATTTTTGTGTACCTTAACTTATTGCTCAGTGTAGCAAGGCAGATAAAAACTATTAACAGGTAAAATTTGTCTTTGAGACTGCAAATGATTCATGGCTGTGGAGGGTTCATCTGACAGCATTCAGTCACAGCTGCAATAAAATAAGTAAAATCAAATAATGTGTTTTAAAGACCCAGTCAAGTTTCAGACTGCTAAGACTTGGAAAATGCAGTTTGTTTGCTTAAAAAAACATTAGTGACAATTTGGCTACATTTATATGTTGAATGACATGTGGTTGGGTTTTTTGTCTTAAATCTCAAGGATGACTGTTTACTTAGGTTAAGCAATTATAATGAACAAATAACTGACCTGAACTTGTATAGCGCTTTATCAAGTCCAAATGGACCATAAGCAATTTATTCAATCCTTAAACAGCTTGGCACCTGACTACCAATCATAATAGTAGGCAAGGGCCTACTGTTCTTTTTATTTGTATTTAAGAAGTGAAGATAAGCTGTTTATTCCATGGATATTAGAATGAGCATTCTTTTCCATTGTTTTGTTTTGCGGTAATGGAATTTATGACCAAGAAATACCATTTGTGTGGTAAGCAAGCAAAAGAGGAAGAAAATATAATAGTTAAGACTAGAAAGAGATTAATGCACAGGCTTCTCTCCTTCTAACCACAAAGTGGGCATAAAGAGGCTAGCATCTCATTCATGTCAGCTGTAGCTGTGCATATCCTTTATTTTGCAGTTTGGTTTGGACAGAGCAGGCGGCCTGGTCTGCAGGAGTTGGGAGGACATGGCCCAGGCGCTCCCACATCACTCACAGGCCCCTGATAGGCGGACGCACAGGCCGATAATGACAGGGTGAGAGATTTAGTATTAAAGTCGCCTCTACTGCCTCCTCTGCTCCTGCCTGACGTCAGAATGTTAAATACGGGGATGAGAGCATGGCATTGCCTACGGGATAGGGAGTTAGACCTTTCTTAAGTATAGAGCTTTGTGTAAGAGAGGCCTTGGCTTGATTCCACATGTCTGTTTCCATGGACTTACACTATTCACAACAACATTAAACTTGGGATTGTGGTTACAGATTTTAAAAATTGTAAATCAGTTGATTGGCAATACAAATGGGGTTAAGAGAACTTTTTACCAATTTAACAAGTTTTCTACACTAGTGTGTGGTCTATAGGATATAAAGTAAAAAAGTCTCTATTTTAGGTTCTTCAGATGTTGTGGCTTGCCTTGATTCAGTATTAAAAATAATATATTATACATACAAAATGAGGGGGGCTTTTTCAAGTTGGTTGAGAAGGGTTATAATTTAGCAGTTTATGACAAATAAATGGGAAAGAAAAACTGACAGCTGGAGACTAGTTTTCAGAAATGTCATTTACTGACCAGTAAAAGACCTTATTGTCCATGTTATTCTAAAATTCAACCGTACAGCCAATACCCAAAGCAGATTAGCAACATAAAAGCAGCCGAAAACTGCACCTGCATCTACAGATCATCACACCATTGCGGCATTTAAGGAAAAGGCCTCAGTCAAACACGCCCCCTGACCTTCACTAGCTAACATAAACTAATTAGGGTTGCTCTGAAAGGAATGGGCTGCCATTGGACCAATCAGCTTCCACTGATCTTGACCCTGCAATTCTGCTCCAGCCTGTTCTCCCCTCTAGAACCTCATTATCACACATTTTCAAAGGAGCTCTCCGGGAAACGGAAGGGGGTTGAAAAGATGAAGAACTTTAGGAGGTGGTTGTCTAGGAAGAAGGCTTCCCCAGTTCCTCTCTCCTCACATTGGACTCAGAAGGAAAATGTCAAGCGTGAAGCTTGGAGAGCAGTCAGAACTACTCAGTCCAGTAGGTAGCACAGAGGGGGCCTTTGTCCACCATCACTTAGCACCAATTACAGCCCGTCAAAATAGTTTTTCTGCTGCGGGGCGACGTGTTAATGGGCCCGGTTGGGTGTGAGGAGCGACCTTGTCCACACACATCAACCATGGGTCAGGGGTTAATAGGACCCTTTTGATGTAGAGGATGAGATTTTGGCAACCTTTAGCTGTCCAGAGAATGCCAGCACAAAGACGCAGAATGTGATACAATTAGGCGGACAAGTAGCTACACTGAATGGAGTTGATCTAAAGAAGGACGATGGCTACCTCAGTTAGAAACAGATTGACAGGCTTGTGTTGGCCAAACAGGTGTCTTGGAAGGTCAAGCCCTTCCCAAATACAAAACCAGACACAGGTGAGGATACAAACACCTGTCAGACAGAGCATTTGGTTGAAGTGAGCAGTAATTAAAATCCTGTTGAGCAAGTGGCTACCCTTCTGGACACAAAAAAGGTCCTTTTGTACTTGTGAAAAGGTCAGAGACTATTCAGTCTTCCGCTGCATTTCCCATCTCATTCCTTAGTTTGAGTTGGACTGAAACAAGGGACTGGGCCAGCACGCCTGTAGGTTGCCCTCAGTCAAACTTGGGAATGGTTTGTTCTAGAATATGAAAAACCTAAATGTTCACAACTAATGTCTGACTTATAATGTTTCCTGAGTTTAAGTAATCAGTGGTTATCTGATTTAAAATGAAAAAAAGTTTAGAAAACGGTTTTGTATTGCATGTTCTTAGTCTTGGCATTTGAGCATAAACCGTGGCCTACACAGCAAGTGTGGGAAATGTACTAACAGCCCCCATGTTCCTTTTTGTTTCTTTACAGCTCTTTGAGCGCCAGAGTTAAAAAAAACAACATAAAAACAAGCTTAACTGCAAATTCAATCACATGCAAGCCTGTGGGAACTCGTGGATGACATCCATCTGCCTTCTCCAAAATACTTTCTGAACTTACTGATGTACAGTTCATTACCCTCACCCAATCCTCCTGGAAATGGATGTGGTGATCTGGCTCCCAGCTTCATCTACTTAATGTTGAAATAAAAGAGGTGATTGAACTCGGTCTCCAAATTGGATTTGTGTAATCTGCATCGAGTTTGAACATCCTGTGTAAACACAAACGTGTGCAGATGCCGGAAATGCAACGGCTGGAAACGAAAATGCCCGTAGTTGATTTTGGCAGAAAATCAGGAAAGCAGAATGGGGCATAAAGCTTTGCAATGCTTCATCCCCCATAAAAACACAAGCAGGAGTATGTCCATGTTTTGCTAGGGTCAAATGCCTTTTCTGTAAAACTCAAATGAGTCCAATGAAATGTTTTAGATTGATTTAGGGTGATATAGTAGGAAGCAAACTAATTAATGAATTAATAATTGTTGGAACTGGTGCAATTTGTTTTGCATCAAAACACTTTATGGTAGAATGGCTTCTTTAAATTGATCAACTTAGTTTAAGAATTCTTACATCATGTTCCCAGATTTACTGGGAACAGAGCCTCCAACATCCCCTCATAACCTTTACACCAAATTCAACTTGGCACAATGATGTGGAACCAAAATTGAAGAAACACAAACATCATTAAGAGTTCATGTGTTTCTGTTAAACAACCCTTTAGTTATACTCTCATTTCCTTAATGGCTTTGCAGCTGGATTTCACCCCTGAGCTTAGTCACACAGCATTGGCCCCTAAAATGGTTTCTTTTGCTGCTTTTCTTTCAGAGATAAGTAAGAATATAACTTAACCTCAATAGGATTCATTTGCCTTACAAAAGCTGCAACCCTTAGAGCTGGACTCAGCATGTGTTTTAGGTGAGGGTGGGAAGTAATGGTTAACCCCAACAGCACAGCCTTTTTGAAGCAGCATGACATTTCTCTTCCGCTAATAGCTTAGATCATTAGGTCATCCAGCTGATAAGATGACAAAAGGCTCATTCCTGAGATGATTGGCTCTTTGAATCTTTCTCCAGCAAACGCACACATATGAATTTTTTTCTCCAGCACTGCATGTGAACATTTTTCAGTTGCATAGGCAAAACAAATTACTAACTGAAAACCAGGTAAGTAGTTATGTTTCTGAAAAGCAAAGCTGGTAATGTAGACGTTGACACTTTTATGTGTTTTGCAATGAGATCAGATGTCTAGAATATGCTATGAGATTGAACTTGTTAATGTTGTTCTGCTGTTTTTCTTACGACAAGCTATATATCTTTATGACTTATTAAAAGTGTTCCTCTTGATCATAAAGACAGCAAATACAGCAAAGGAGAACAATAGAACAAAAGATAACGGAAGTAAAAAAGAAACCACAAAGTGGTGAAGACAAAACAGCTGAGGAAGACAAAAAGAATATGGAAAAAAAGGAAAAGAATGTGAGGCGTGCTGAAAAATAAGAAGGAAGAAAAAAGAAAACAAAGACAAGTGAAAAAGAGTAAGATGTGGGCCATTCATAAGCAGACTTCTCCTAGGACTCTCGGGCCAGCACACCTGCTACTATTCACTTGAGAGGAAATAGACACTCTGTGGAAGAGAGGCTCTTGGCCTCCAGACAAAACCACTGCAGCGCCAAATTAGAAACAGGAAGGACTGTGGGTAAGGCTCAGATTAAAAACGTACTCCCCACATGGACTCAATATACTGCAGCCCTGATCCGATTTGGAAACTTAAAACCCAACAGCACTATTTTATGCCCCAGTCAACAGAACGCCCGGTGTTTGCACAGTGACACGATGAAGTCCAATGTCAACCCGTGAATGTTGGTAAACTGCGGTATTCCAAAAGCTGCCTATCCCAATAAACGAAGGACGTTTCTAAGTATACATACAATATATTTACTGTAGAAGTAAAGCGTCATGTCTTGTTAGTAAACAAGACATAAATAAATGTGTTGTTCCATCAAAAGGTGTATACACTTAGACTCCTTTGCACTGTGCAGGTGATGGGAAATATTCCAGTTAATACATGACAGGGGTAAAACATAAAAACACATAGGTCTAAATTAGTCCTTACACTACACTCAACTGTTTCTAGTTTATCAAACCGACAGCCGAGTAATTTGTTGTTCCATAACACATTAACAGGGAGGAGAGAATACAGTGTTCTGTGTATAACCATTAGAATGTCTTACAATGTAAACCGTAAGCTGTCAAAACCACCTAGTACAAAAGTGATAATGATAAAGACAATCGACACATGTTACAAATATCTAAAGAGGGATTAAAAAGAAAAAAGTCTTCCAGAGTAAGAATTAATATTTTTTAAATATTTTGTCAAAATAGAACCAAATTTTATGTGTGTTTTATAAGGTTTTTAGTCACAGTGGCACAAAGTTTGGTAATGTGAAAAAAAACGGTTTGTAGATTTTGTATTTATAAAAACTGGAGTTTGTTTATGTATCGCATATGTATTCGGTCCTCGCCCTGAAAAAAGACACAGGCCACACTGTTCAGATTTTTAAATGTTCTGAAAATTAAGATTTTTTTGTTCTTCTCCATCCGCTTCAGAATGAAGTCACAACAAAAAACATAATGCTTGGTCACATAAAACCCCAAAGAAAAACTTGAATGATTTAAAATTTGAAAGGTTACTCATATTAAAACCTTTTTTAGTCTTTTGACAAACAGCTTCTGTCTGAGAGTAAATAAATAAACGCCCAAAATATTATTTTCATTAAATAATTGGCTTACGAATAATTTTAAATGAGTTTTCACAGTGGACAGACTTTATATTTAACTATCATTTATTTTAACTATCAAACATTAATACTTTAAATTGTACTGGTTAAACTGTGTAAATAGCAATATGTTACTTATTCTTATTCTTATAATTTGGAAAATTTATATTTCATTAAAAGTTAAGCTTATTTGAATTGATTATTTTGATAATTGTAGAGATTTATGACATTTCTGCCTCTTTTTTTTTAATCAAATACTGCGGACGTTTAGATTTTGTTTTAGTTAAAAAAAATGTTTTGTTCATTTTGAAATTACATTTTTATAAATTTTAAATAAGACATCAAGGCATCAATGCAACACATTGAGATGCGGACGGACAAAAAATGGAAAGCAGCATGTAATTATAATTATATGGTTTGTTCTTTTCTCTCTCTATGTCTATTTGACATGTTTTTATCACCAGATTATCTTGCATAAAAGTGTAGGTCACCACCTAACTTATGATACCCAATGTTCACTAAATGTTTTCTGAAACACATCTATACCAGGCATGCTGATTTACAAGCATAAGCGCATGCATATACGTGCTTATGCACATTTTGGCAGATGGGCAGTTGTAAGACTAATAGGAAAACGTGCCATGACATCACCCAGCTGTGTGCAGGTGCAGGGCTGGGACAGGCAGTGAGTCACAGGAAGCTTGATGAGGCAGACTTTGCCATGCCAACGATGGGCAGTGGGAGTGTGATGTGAAGGACTGAGTTTTACTTGGTGGCTTAATAAGCTGAGTCCCCCAGGTTTTGGGCCTGGTTTACAGGCATCTGTCATTTTATTCCTCAGTCAGGCAGTTGGTGTGCAAAGACAAATACTATTTCATTTTCAGGAGTCCGACGACTCTCTGCACTTTAGCCATCACATATTTTTGGACATCTCGCATTTGTTTGTACTATTATCATATGTTATTTTATTAAGAGAATGTTTGGTTTAAAATGAAGTTTGGCCTTTTAAATGTATGTTGTTTTGTTTTTTTAAGCTTTCACTAACCTGAAAATCCACAGCATGGATATGCAGCATGTGCACCAAATGGACAGATGGAACGATGAATGAAAGATATGTGCGTGTGTCCTTGACAATGGCAGTCCATTTGTTTATGCAGAGCTTATTATACTAATGAGAAAAGTGTGGGGAACAGGCTGGTTTCATACCACCCAGGGAAGTGGAGTCTGTTTACCCTGGTGTACTGCATCTGGAAGTGCCCTCCTGGTTAATCTGCTCAAAGAACAAAAGGTTCAGCACCAGCTTTTTCTCATAGACCACCAAGTGAGACCTTGAACCTCATAACAAGGCAAGGATCAACTCCTCCTTTGGGAATAGTTTTTTTTTTACTCCTTGTGGTCCTCATTGAATCTTCTAAAAACATAATATCACATTTTCTGTAATCCTGGACTCATCTCATGTCTTTTTTATTTAAGTTACCTGTGGTCGAAGTATGTTAATATTACTTATCTCCCACCTTGGAAATAGGGTAATTGATTTAAGCAAGGGCAATGAAAATATCAGTGGATAAATGGGTATGTTTGATCTCTTTCCCCCAAGGTTTACCCCTAGTTGAAAAGCATAAATGTTTAAAGTCAAACCTTAAGTATTGACAAATTTTCCACCACATGTGACACTGTTCTTTATCTTTATCACCTGTTATTCACCTATCCCGTGGACAACAGGAGAGGTCTGCAGCCATGGCATTTCTTGGGCATTTCCACAACACCTGTTAAATTATAGACAAATGAATGTTTTTATCGTTATACATTTTTTATTGAATAACTATTAAACGTCCACAACAACAGCTACATTTCACTATTTACACAAAAAATTAGGCTAACGTTTTTCTCGTAAATGAGTTGGGAAATACTTTTTGTAAGTATTTGGAACAAATGCCGACATCCTATAGATAAAAATGCGTACACTATTTGCACAAATGTTTAATTCCAATTATCTTAGGTGACACCACATTGTAGAAAGTTATCAATTTATATGGTCCTTTTTCTATAGTTGATGTAACATTTAATGGTCTAAAAGAGTTTCAACGGTTCTAAACAGGAAACTCTACATAATAATTAAACATGGTGTTAAGCATTGTGCCAAGCCTTTCCTGAACCCCAACATCAGTGTTTTACTCAGGCTAGGGGGAATAGGAATGTAACTGTTGCTTAGTACTCCAAAGTCCTCCTTAAAGATAAATGTAAATTTAGCTTTTCATTTGAAAATCAAGGGATAGAGGAGAGAGGAACTGAACCCCAGTTACTTTAATTCTGTTATGACATTACCACAATCAAGGTCATTGGGTGTGCCATATGATCTGCTAGTGTAAGTCCACTGTCTTTTCTGAACATGGTCAATGCAGCCATCTAATTGAACATTTCAGGATGGAGATGCATTTTCAAGTAGGACTCGGTACCTAACCAAAACCAAAATCTAGTTCAATGACCATTGATGTTACTGTGCTTGAGTATCTGTGAGGTATTGTAAAGAGCAAGATGCCACAAAAGATAAAAACAATGGAGAAGACCTAAAGTTTGCTGTCAGAGTAAACTGCCCTTCCATTATATCTTGGCAAAATTGTTGGCGGATTGGGGATCTTCCTGCATTGATGTCAAATTAATGCCTATAATATATGTAGGCCGCACCTGCTCAAATTTATTACCCTCAGTATTCACCTTAGAAGCACTAAAATTAGCCCTAAACTTCAAAAGTGTAAAACGAGCATGCTTTAAACAGCCAAGAAAAACAGAGACTGACTGCAAATGAGGTCATGGAGCACCACTAAAAGAAGAGGAACAAACACTGGTGAACGTTGTTGTTGTTTTTTTGCAAACCCACAGTGTCTGAGGCTTTTTTACGCATTGCTTGTGCCTTAAAAGATATGTTTTCACTAAGCCTGCGCTGTTTCTCTTTGGTTATGCAAACATAGCGCAAACTGGGTCAGCTCTGTGCCAATGTGTTCCTAAACACTACAAGATGGCAATGAGGAATCAGTGGTGCATCAAAATTGTTGTTGGTCATAGTGGTGTACTACAAAAAGTTATAAAGTTCTGTAGCCATAAAAGAGCAGAGGAACTCTATGAATAATGCAGAACAATGTTTTACTTATGAATAATACAGTTATTTAAACAGTTAACTTACAGCTGTCTCTTCATAGTGGCTCCACCTGGTCTGCCATTCTGTTAGCTGGGACAGCTTCTTGGAGGAGAACATCAGCTGGTGGTTTTACCAACATCTCTCTACAACTGCTGCTAAAATGTATCTTTTTTCAGTTTCCTCTGCATCTATGTTTTGTCTTCTGTCTCTTTAAACCCTCCGTCGGTCATGGCCGATGCTTGCTCATACTGAGCCAGGTTCTACTGGAGGTATCTTCCTGTTGAAGGGAGCTTTTTCATCTCTTGCAAAATTCTGGTGGCATTGTTTAAACCTTATACCCATCGCTGTGGCAACCGAAATTAAATGTTAAATCTGCCTCATTCATGTATTTCTGACTCAGTGAAATTGTCTTTTATCCCTCACTTTGACACTTAGCATTAACTATTTAGAGCTAAATGTGGGCATGCCCAGGCCAAAACAAGAGAGGGAGGCTTGTGCGCTGACATTAAAGTAAAGCTGTGATTATCCTAGAAAAATTGCTTGCTGGTGTGCGTTTTGATGATTTTATTTTTGCCGTATGCCAGTTTAGACTTTTAGTTCAGATCCACGCAATGTTTTATAAACCAGATCCAAGTTCTTGGTGTGCAGTCTTTTGTTGCAGTTATTTTGAAGATAGTGTGTGTTTCCATTTTATGCTTCTATTCTTCAATCTGACCAGACTGCTATGTTTACAGCTCTCCTTTCATTGCCAGCTTTAAATGCAAACCTATTTGATGCAACTGTGGCGATGCATGAGATTTACAGTGTCTGAGATTGACATTCATTTTACAGGCATGCCAGGGAATGTCATGCTGCTCCCTTTGATTGATCTATTCACTTCCTCTTACAAAGATGGAGGCTGCTCGTGAAACCACAAAAGCTCTTTCAAGCTTGGTGTGTATGAGACGCCCTATGGCAAGGTTCCAGGATCTGTCGGGTTCACCCTTTACTCCAAACCTAACTGTAGGCATGAGAGGCATAAACACAACACTGATCTAAAGTCAGTGTCTAGAGGCAATCTATCCGCAACCGTGTTTGTCCACATGTGGGCCATATGGAAGTCTCTCCATATCATCTGCGGAGATGTTCGAAGAACACATCTGGAACTGTTGAACTCCTCTTTATTGAAGTTTTAGTAATGAAATCCTATAAAATATAATTTAAAAACCTGTATAATAGATCTATATTAATCTCAACTCACTTATATTCTTTTGAGCCTTTGCCATTACCAAACAAAATAATTGGATATGAATAGCTATTTAAGACAAGGAAACTATTTTTGCATTTGCTCCCTAATTGCATAGTTGATTAGCTGTCAAAGAAATAGCAATACAGGTCATAGATTTATAACTAACATAGTAATACAGCGGTAATGCATGTTAATGGAACATTGCTTATATTTATGAAGTAAAAGTTTTTTTCTTTTGATGTGTTGTGAGATATTTTTGGTTGTCACGTGCTTTTTGGAATACACTTGAAAAGCAAGACAACAATTGTATTAATACAAAGTCACCATAAACCATGGAGTCATTCTGGAAAAGTCATTTCCATATTTTGCTCAGCTCCAGAAACTGTGGACGCCTGCTTGTTTGATGTGTTCAGAGCTGCTGCACAGATGCCACAGCCTTAGCTATGCCGGACGTCATCTCACTGGCTGTTCTCGGAATACAGAAACACCATGTACACCACCTCTAAAATTAGTGTCTTCAACACATAAAAAAAGGAAAAGATCCAAACTCATAAAAGAGTCTAAAGTGGCAGCTTTCTCTCTACATTTCTCCTAATTTTCATCTCCCACCTTGGCACAGACCCCACTGATATATCACGAGCCTTCTGTTTCATCAAAAGTGCACAGCCGCATATTTTCCAATTCTGGGCCGGCCAGAAATCTGGAAATCTGATTTTATACCCCTTAAGATTCAGGTTGTTTGTAACTGCAGACAGATTTTTTTTAAGTTTTCTGCACAAAACCCCCCAAAAAGAACAAGCCCTTCCATGCTAGTGGCCCCCAGCTTCTGGTGTTTTCGTCCATCAGTTGTGTGGCTGCTCTGTTGTGTGTTTGTATGTAAACAAAGACAGTTAAGGACACCTTTAACTGATTTGCCAGATGTTTGTGGAGAAGGAAGGGAGGAAAAAAAATTCTGTTTTCTAAACGTGCCTTTGTCCACGTTTGTGCAGCAGGTGAAGAGAAACCATCTAAATACACAGACTAACTGCTGTGTTTTTAAAGTCAGTCATGAATCATCATCTCTGGTGAAATGTTACTGATTGTTTTTAGGTAGGATAAAACTAATAGACTGTAAAAAACAAACACAGCCTCAGTCCCATCCAGTGGCTGACCACACTCGAAGCCACGAGACCATAGTGACGTTCTGAGCCAGGAAGTCAGTCAAAATAGGCAGACATAATTGCTCCCTATTACCTTGAATCCTAACCCATTCTTCTTTGTGAAAAGTTTAGAAGTTGTCCCCTAGGAGCTTTTTGATACTAAAAGGGCTCCAAAATGAGAAACGGCAGAAGGTGGTGAAGACGTGGTCGAGTTTTAGTAGAACTGAAACCCAGTTCAGCTGGGATAGGGTGCAAAAGTGGAGTTTTGGGAGTGCTGCCCATGTGTCGCCCACTCTGGGAGCAGGGTTTCCACCCAACCCAATGAAAGCTTTATGGACTTGAACTATAAAGCTACTAAATCTTACACTTTTTTAACTAAAAAAATAAAAATATAAAATCCTCACACCACACTCTTGCCATTACTGCTTGAATTTGTGGCAGGAACTGTTGTGGAGTTTAGATTTTCAGTGTTGATTTTTTGATAAGTGTGCCAACAAAGTGACTTCCTCCTAAAGTCCATTAAATCAGGCTTGCTACTGGGGGATGTATGTGTAGCTCATGTGTAGTGTTGTGGTATGGTGGGATCTACAAAGAAAAATTGACACCAGATGGGACCCGGGGGGGCGGTGGAGATGGAAAATACAACAAAAAGCAAGTGCAGAACGTTAAAATTGTCAAGAGTTTTGACGCATAGTTCAATAAAGTGCCTGGGAAAAGTATTTACACCTTTTACGTTTTGCCCCACTACAACTTAAATCTTAATGATTTTATTAGGGCCTCATGATGTAAAGTAACACGTTAAATCATAACTGGATAGTAGAATACAATGGATTAAGGATTTTCATTATTTTTCAATAAATAAAAAACCATAAGATAATATTTATTCCTTCAGAAATTACGTGATTGGTAAATCAATTTCAATTGTGTCTTATTGGATCACTTTGCTAATGCAGCTGTTTTGTGATTGCTTCAGAGGTTGTTTTTAAGGAACACTATTGAGGTTAGCATTGTGAAGCCCATATCATCTATAAGTAGTTTATAAAATGTATTTGGTAGTTTTACAGGATGGGTTAAGAGGTACTGCCTAACTTATCATCAGAGAGTTTTGTACATTAGCAAACCTACCAAAACACGTAGATATACATTAACCGACGACCTTTGCACTGAGAGCATAATTTGCACCAGCTGCTCAGAATGTTAACCTATAGAGGAGCTTGCACGTTTCAGGTGGAAGAATCTTTTAATTCTAACATTAGTAAACGGATAATAATGGAAGATTGCCCTGAGGAAATCTGCAGTTGCTTCAGATGTATCAAAGAAATTGCTCTAGATGAGACGAGAATGTACCTTTTTATTTTCCTACATCAAAACGCTTTTTGCTGCTGACATCGCAGGATACCCAGAACACATAATTTTCACAGTGAAACATAGCAGGGGCAGCACCCTGCTGTTGGTATGCTTTTCTTTAGCAAAGGCCGGGAAAATGGTTCAGAGTTAAAATAGAGGTGGGTGAAGCCAAATAAAGGACAATGCTGACAGAGTACTACTGCGACCCCTGTCTGGGGTCGCAGTAGATTTGAGTGTGGGCAGAGATTCATCTTCCTGGAATAAAATGAGCTAAACATTCTGCCAGAGACACAAGTGAATTGGTTTAGATGAGACCTTTATCATATGCGCTAGAATGGTTCTGTAAAAGTCCTAATCTATATGAAAATGTGTGAAACTATTACGAACCTTGAACATGAAGTTAACAGGTTCCTGCCATGCAGTATGAATGTTGGACAATTGGCATAGAAGAATGTGTGAATATTGTGGTCTGAAGAAGTGAATAGCTGTTCGGCCATTTTTCCAAAGATTTGTAGCTTTAATTGTAACATCGTGTGTTTTGAATATAAAAATGAACACAGTTTTTTTTTATTTGTACAAAACTTAAAAGTTATCCATCCTTTTCCTTCTACTAACGGTTAGGAACTACTTTTTGTTGCCCTGTCACATCAAATTGCAATGAAATGCATGATTTGTACCATTCAAATAAAGAAGTTCACTAGACATGAGCGCTTCTTTCTTCTTTTGCATGTTTTCATTTGTTTCCCACATAAGTAACAAGCATAGCTTTGTTTAATGCACATTTGTTTTTGAAGAGGAAAAAACCCCACCAGGAAATCCTTGAATAGATGATTGAAAAAACAACCACGTTGGTTTTCCATGCAAGCATATGCATGTGTCTGAGATTGAAAACCAACATTCCACGGTCCCAACGTGCACTCACATTAAAACATTCTATTTAAAGTATTTTGAGCTGCACTGTGATCCCTCAAAACCCTTTCTAATGCAAACAGAACTGCGAGCGCACTCATTCTTACTCCGCAAAACTCTTTTGGGTTTCCCTTTTGTCTCTTATTATCTGATGTGATGTTATGGCAACAGAAGATGATATTCTCTGTTTTTAGAGCGTTGTGCATTTATATTTTTATGTAGCTCATATAGTGTATTGGAAAAATGCTCACCAAGGCTTATGGGATTTATATTGTAAGGAACTTGATATAAAACTTGAGTTTCTTACTTTACTTATCACACTTTAAAATGTCACTTTAAAATGTCAATTAATATGTCACTTGCACTCCGAATTTTCATTGCTGCTATGTCCGAAGTCCCATACTGTAGATTCTGTGTAGTCAAATCCTATTCTCGCATAGGTTTTATATTTTATTATATTATTTAAAATTGCTATCAGGGTGTTAACTGGACCGGGGGATTAGAATTTCGTCCCACCTCATGTACCACATGTGATGTGATGACAAATAAAATTCCTTGATTCCTTGATATGCTTTAGCTTTGTTGTTTTTTGGACAATGTATTTTTAAGAATGCTTAAACTAATAAAAATCGTATATTTTAAATATGTAAAAGTCAGAAAGGCAGAAGTAGTGGTGATAATTTGTCTGCATATATGCCACATATAGACAGGTGCAGGTATGAGTTTATCCTAATTAATTAAAGTACCAGTAAAAATCTCCTCTTGGCATGAACTTGTTGCTTTCTCCGTCTTCACACGGTGTGCAGTCCTTCCATGTCAAGTCCCACCGTAAATATACCCCGTCAGAGCTTCTTCAGAAGCACTGCCATTACACTTTTCTCCTCTGATAATATTGTTGTGGAGGAGAATAAACACGGGAGCTAGCTTGTTCCCAGGAATCGTTGCAGTGACATGTAATGTATAAAAAAATGCATGGCTGTTTTTATAATCCTCCCATGGGAGTCTAATACATTTGTGGGCATGAAAATTGCCTTGACCCTGCTCTATACTTCAGCCTGGTACACTAGTCAGCAGAGTGTTGAGTTTCCAATTACATCTATACAAATATTTCACTGCTTTAGTTACAATTAGTGTAGCGTTGCATTGCAATTAAAATCCCTCTTTACGTCTTCACCTTCTGACACAGTCAATGCTGAACATACAAGACTGGACTAGTATAATGTTTTTTTATGATAAATACACATAATTTATTTACAAATAAAGTGGTTATAATAGAAATAAATACAAAATAAACATCTGCGCATTATACTTCATGTGGTATTGCACCCATTTCAAAATGTACAAGAGAAATGCTTTTTCCGAACCAGTAGAGGAATATTCCTTTGATTAAAACAATTTATTTTCCCAACTTTAAGTAGACATAAATATATTCATATAGTTTTCTTTCATGTTCCTTAATATCTATATTTCTTGTTTCATTCATATAAATAAATGTTTTCATTGGGAAATTGGGTGTCCGTAGAAGGGTTTCAGCACTTAGTCTCTCGCTTCCTTACTCAATGCTTTCCATTTCTCATCTGCAGCCACACCCCTCTACCACCATGTCCTGGTAGTTTTTCAGAATCACCTTCTCATATTCGTCCAGGTAAAGCAATGAAATGGGACTGAGTTCGGTGGGCACACAACAGGCTCTGGGAATGTTTGAGTTGACTGAGTTGACAAGTGTCTGTACAATGGCATGATTAGTTGCATTAAGGTGGTCAGGTAATGGAAAGGGGCATTCCCCATGGCAATAATAGGCATGGTAGCCAGGGGGAGCCACTATCCACTCGTTCCATTGCACATCGTTAAAGTCTACATACAAAGTATGTCTTTTGCAGCTCGCCTTGGAGGGATTCTTCCTGCGTTGTTTGCGGGGTGCCTGCCTCTTGTCCCGTTTATGAAGTACTGAGTCGCCACGGCCATCATGACCATATGTTACCAGCAAGGGCCGAGCCTGAGGCCACGAGTCCTGGTCCTGGTGCAGGGACCGGCTCACTCTGACATGGCTCTTTCTTCCCTGGGAATGCTCAGCATCCATCTCCCTCTGCTCTGGGTGAAGAACCTCCACCATGAAGCCATGATTGGGGCCCTTCCCTGATGTCCATTGTAAAACAGCAGGACTCACGTCGAAACTCTCCCAACGGCTCAAAGAGTCCTGCACCAACCGGGTGTCTAGCAGACGGACCAGGGGTTCTGTGCTCTTAGAGCTTGTTGGAACTCCGAAGACCTCATAAATGTTGATACGATGGAGACCCCCAGCACGAGCACCAACAGCAGAGCTGCTGTTCTTAGGGGGTGCTGCTCCAATAACCTGATCCCTGTAAATGCGGAGCTCTGAAGAGGTTATGAGCTCCTCTTTAGGGATTGATGTGAGGTTGAAGTAGAACTGCTGGGTTGTTTTGCTTTTTAGGTTGGCCAGTGCCTCCATTGATTCTACAAAGAACAACAAAGACAGACAAACAAAAGAATAATTAACAAATTTACACCTATAATTGAAAAAGACATTTCAAAAATATGCCGAGTAACATCACATTTGATACATTCAAAGGGATTAAGCAGAGTGGATGTGGGTCACAGTCAATCGGGTAAAATCTGTTTATCAGATATGGCTCAATGCAAACACAGGCAAATGACAGTTAAGATGTAAAACAATCATCTTTTGAAATCTTCTGGTTAAATGTCAAAGGATGAAAGCTGTGTGCTCCCAACTTCTCATAAGATAAAGATCAGTTGGCATGCCGTCATATGGCTACACAGACAATTGCTTGCTGTGGAAAACTTCCTTCTGCGTAAGCAATGAACGAAGGTCAAAGAGGATGACGGAAAGTTGAGAAATAGTGCATGTAAAAATTATTAATGAAATGCAAAATGAGACATTTATATGGAGCATTTCAGTATCCTTGCAACTTGTTTTACGATAGTTGTTCAAGGGAGGAATAAAAAAAAAAACGATTGGTCCATGAAGTTCCAAATTCCTGGTTCTGTCATTTATACATCTACTCAACATGAAAGTAACTCATATACTTAAGTTCACTGGTATTCCCCTCCATGGGATACGGTAAATGACAGAAGTGTTAGTAAAAGCTGCAATTTTCTTTCATGCCCCCAGCTTTAAACTCTGACTTTATAAAGATCATAGAAAATGTATAGGCCATGATTTTAATCTGTTTGGTGTGGCAAAGTAAACACAAACCTTAAAACTATTAGCTTTTCAAAGGAGGCATTTAGGAAATTCCATCTCATCCTAAACCTCCCTCCGAAGGCACAAAGACCTCAATTAGACTCATCATTTCTCATTTGATGTGGGAAAGCCCCCAGTGCCTGGTTCCCTCTCTTCGGCTCCCCATCCAACTCTTCCTTTCCTTCATCAGCACCCAAATCCCATTTTCACTCTGTTCTTTTAGCCCCCAAATCCTCTTTTCTTGCTTTCTTTTCCTTGTCATTATTTTCCGCTGTGTACTTCTGCAACCGTAATTTCAATCCCTCTGAGACTGCTTTTTGAACATGTTCGGGCTTGTCAAAAAACAAGTGAACCACAGATATGGGAACATTGACGTTTCTAATTTCTTTTTGTGCTGCATGCCAAAAACAAATAAAAGCTAACGTCAGGTCGCTGATGTAGAATCTGTCGCTGGCGAACACTTCCCTTGTAGTAGTGAAAATATTCCGTGGGGCTTCAAAAAAGGTTGTTTTTGAAAACCGATAGCAGAGAACCTGATTATCTGAAAGAAATGTATATCAAATGACAGAGATTATGAATGACTGGGATTGTTTCCTTTGATGTAGACGATCTATTAAATTGTGTAAATACATGCTTATTAGATGGCAGAATCAGCGGTGCCGTGTCATTGAATAGGAACCATGCAGCTCTATAAGGGCAGGCTGAAGGAGCCGGGGGAAGAATGTGTAAACACATTTATAATGGCCAGTGGTGTCAAGGTGTTTTGGCGGAGAGCAGATGTTTCCAGAAGTCGGCTGGGAGCAGTCACTCAGCCCTGCAGCTAAGGCCAGGATTGTTTGTAGTGTGTCAGTTTAGCCACTTGGTGTCATTGCACCAGGGCTTTGGAGAGCACCCAAGCAACCACTCAAACACCCCTCTGACTCACCCCTGATGGAAATTTCTTCAGTCAAACACAGAACTCTGTATGGGGACTCTGTGCAGGGCCCCAATGGACTTAGTAACTTGTATGCTGTACAAGGAGCTACTCATATCATAGGAAGTGGAATAGTGGCTACAAAGCCGATGCAGGCTTTAGTAGACACTCAGTTTACTATAATATATACGGCAAATTATGATGATATCCAGAAACGCTATGTTAAATAAACCCGAAATTAAATAGATTCCTTAAAATATTTTAACTTGTGTACAGCTATGCTTTATTGTTTATATATTTTTTTATCCAAGCAGGGGTTTTATAATAATGCAACCGAAATGAAAAAGTCAGCTGAGCACTCAACACGTGTCCTCTACAATGATAGAGCAGTCATGGTGACACACCGTTGCGCACAACTGCGCACATGATAGAGAGCCAGTCTTTCCTACTGTTAAAACCCCCCAATAATTTCAGCCTTGTTAAAAGAAATGACTCAGCCTGACACGACACCTTATTACAATTCGTGCTGCTCTGAGTGTTTGTTTTTTCTTCCTGTCTTTTTTTTTTTAAGTTACAAGTTGATGTCTATCACCTGCGCTTAAAGCGTGCCCCCCTTTCTCCCGCTCCCGTGGTGCGTGTCTGGGGGAAAAAACGCAAACACCATCAATTATTAAACAAATGACCCCGGGGATACCGCTGCACCTTGATGCGTTTGAAGCCTGTGAGAGCTGCTGGAGGAGTGTTTGCTCAGTAGTTGTATCGTTGCGCACCAGACTTGGGTAAATTGTGCGTGTGTCGGGTGTTTATAAGTCGATTTCTTTTAGTTTTGTTTAAGAGTTACGAATAACCTGGATGTACGTCGTGCGTATTTTGGATGAATGTCGTGCGTAAATGACTAAACCTCCATAAAAAAAGAGAGCGAATACTCAGAAGCTCAGCTTGACGCACTGAGTCATGCTTAAATACGGGTTTGGGACGTCTGATTGGGCTGACAGGTGAAGGTATGCTAGTAATACGCACCTTCGTGATGAAAGCTCCTAATCGTGTTGGCCTTGCTGGCGGCCCTCTCTGCGTGCTTCCCCATGCTTTTGGGTCGCTTGGCGCTGCGGTCCCCGTTCGCGGAGTGCATGCGGTACAGGTCCAGCATGTACTGCGGCACCACGGCGCGTCCGCTGAGGGTGGGCCTGCGCCCCAGGCCGAACATGCTGAGAAGCCGGAGCTCGAAGTCGTTGAGGAAGCTCTCCGATCGCTCCGGGGTCTGCTTCCCGGATTCACTGTACCTCCTCCGGCCGACCTCGGGGATGAGTCCCGCAGCACCTTCCAGCAAGACCTGAGCGAGCAGCAGTACCATGAGAGAGCGGACCACGGCGACCATGATCAGTCAGTCCCTGTGGAAAGAGTTGACTTCCATCAGCACCGTGACACATGGGTGTTAACACGCAGGTAGTTTCATTAGGGGGCTTCCAAGACACTTTGCAATTTCCTCCACACAGTTGGAACAAGAGGCACTATTTTTTCTTTTTACTTTGAAGTGGAAGAGAGACAACCCTACTGGCTATATAAGTTTGGGCTTAACTCATTCATAAAGAAGACATCAAGGCGAAAAATTAATGACAGACGTGGATGAAGAAAAAAAATATCAAAGCATCTCAGAGGAGGGAAAGAACTGCAGACATAAGGTCTCCAGCTATAAGAGATAAGAAACCATGTTCGATGGAGTGATGTGAGCAGAAAGGAGAATCGTGCAAGAGCGAAAGATCACAAGCAGCATTAGGGAGAAGAAAAGAGATTAGAATACATTTGCCGAGGCTCTGACAGTCATGTAATCACAATGGATGGTTACTTCTAGAGGCTTGCAGGTGTTGGATTTGACTAGCCCGAGCCAGATGTAACTGGATGGTAAAGCGTATGATAAAAAAGTTTAAAAAACTAAATGTTGTCCAAGCCCCCCCATCTATCCTCCTTTAATAAAAGTTGTTTAATAAAGGAAGCGCTGACTTTTACGCACGCAACTTTTAGTCATTTCTAGGAAAATGGGAACAGATTCCACTCTGTAAGGAAAACTTTTCGTTGAGAAATTATTCAATAACTTCTTAAAGGGTCATTTTAATTAGTCTGACGCGTTAAAAGACATTTATCATACCCTCCTTACCTGACGAGAAGGCGCTGTGTCCGGTCGTCGTTCCACCTTGGAGCTCCGATAAAGTCCACATTAATTCGTGTTTAATCCACGCTGCTTCTCTTCTGGGGACCAAAGACAGCCCATGTCGCTCACCGATTTCCACATATTCTCACCAGTTGCGAGTTGAGTTAGGACTTAGTCAGTATTTACGCAGAGGGAGGAAAAAAACCGTCTATGTTAAGCCTATGTGGAAATGCGCTGGCATAATTGAGGAAAATCTAAGCAATCTTGTCTGAACATCTTAAAAGAAAAAAAAAAAGGGGGGCTCGCAGCAAAGTGAAGAGGCGCTGGGAGCTGGAGAGAAGCGCACTGGAGCGTCAGCCCTCCAGAAGTTGCTGCGAGGTCGTAGTGCTTCTATTGATTGGTGCCTTTTCTTCCCCCAGCCACTCTTTTTTGTCTTACAATGATGTCACACATCAAGCACCCACCTACTTTTTTTTTTTTGAAGCAAGACCCCACAAGACCATGTTTTCTTGTATTTGTTTTGTGACTGACACAAAAAAGTCAAACAACTTCTAAAATTTACATTTACTAAAAAAGAAAAAAAAATGTATTTCACCCTCCTAACAGCTAGAAACTTTTCCTTTTAAAAACCAACTGCAACTGTCTTAAATATGTGTTGTTTTGTAGTTTAATGACGTGTTGAAATGAACCAAATTCCTTTGGTTTGGTTGGTAATAAACGAACATTGGTAATAAACGTGTTTTGTAGGAAATTGAAAACACAATGAGGAGTTGCCAGGGGAGTCTGCAAAGGTTTTCGTAAACATTAGCCAGATTTGGGCCACTAATAATTTTGGGGTTTATAACCAAGAACAGTTTTACTTTTCAAACCAAAAATCATGAATCTGCTGTTTAAGTATGTTTCTTGTTCCAGCAGCAATAAGAATAACGTATGATGTAAAGTATCCATGCCATGATTCCTTACCTAAATATGATCAATTAAGGACAGGACCATGAGAGAGGGACAGGCTTTCAATCTTCATGTCCTTACATGTCCATTAGGAGCAAACAAATCCTCAATATGAATATTAAATAAATATACCCATAAAACGTTTTCATTTCGCCCCTAAGTAACACAAAAAAACTATTACACCTATAAGCCGGGGCAGAAATTATCCCCTCTGGCCCCCTTAGTGGCATCAATCCAAGCTGCATTTGTGGGTTTAGGTGTATTAGAAAAGCATTCTTTTTATATTGACTTCACTCCAAGTACATGTGCAATACAGCTCTAAAATTTACATAAAGGCCCCTTGTTTAAATAACCCATTTATTTTAAAGCAAATCAGTTTGATTTTGCATTTTTTATGCTAAGACAGTTTATGTTATTTAAAGAGTAGAATAAGGTAATTATTTATTTCCTCAAAGATAATTTATTGCCTAAAATTGGACTAAAATTGAACAGAACTTCATAAAATCAGTAGCTCAAAACCAGCTACAATATCTCTGACTGGTCCATCTCAGCATTTATCAACATATTAGTGGATTACCTTTGCTTTTTAGAACACTATTTCTAAACTATAACATGTTAAATGCTAGAAATGAGGAAACCTCACAAACAACGGCAAATATTTTTATCTAATAGTTTTGGCAGAACACCTGTTTTAAACTCAGCTAATAGGTTAGTTTCTAACTTTTTGCATATCTTTATTTATTTTATATTTCCCCATATTTGTTATTTTTGGGGATTCTGGTCAATTTGAGAGTCAGTTTCACAGTACAGGCTGTTAAAGACCTTCCTACATTCCTACTGCAGCATATTGTTTGTGTTATCTGCATAAGAAAAGGCTCTATTGATTTCCTCCTGTGACACTTTATTAGGTGATGACGGTATGGCAGGTGGCTGTGTTTTCCTCAGAAGATAGGCAAAGATTTAATCCCACAGAACTCACAAGATATCATTGTCTTGTGTCAGTACAACAACAACATATGAGGGATAATCCCAGATCATCCACTTGGCAATTAAAATACAGCGAGGTTCTTGGGTCCGTGCCATACCAGCATCACAGTGTGCATTGTGCTTTGAATTTGAATACTTTTAATGAATGACATCTTTCTTGTATGCTTCTCTTTTTACTCTAGCTAAAAGAAAAGTGATTTAGAAGAAAATATTTGCAATCTTCCATAACATTTCTATTCAACCTAACAGTTTTTCAATTCATAAAGTTCTACTTTATTGACTTGTTAATCTGTTGGCAGCAAAAGCTGGGTTTGTCATTTTGCAAAAGCAGCACTCCATGTAACTGGTACTCTAAACTAAAGCACAGGTAAAAGCCACACGACATTTAGATACTCTACATTGAAGGATAAGGCCTCACACAGAAATCTCTGAGCATCTTTAATTACACATGTGAGAGGATTAGAAGGAGAGAGACTCAATTGATGCACCCTCCCGCTTTTCTCTGTCGGTGTGTGTGGTTTTAATGAGCAACCCTTTGAACACAGAAGTGTTCAGAGATCACAGACCTGTGTAAAACTTTAAGGATTCCTTAACATGTAAGGCTCATTTTATTTTAACAAATACGTTGTGAGGACCCATTGCTCCTTTATGGGACCCAAAGCCCAGGACCAATATTAAGAAGAGATGTTGAGGCTTAGGGGTTTGGTTAAGGACTAAAGCACCAATAGAGTTATTTAAGGTTTAGGGTTACATATGTACTGATAATCGTTAGGTGGAGGATAATGACGAGGACCAGGTTGTAGAAATGAATGAAAAGAGAAATCAATGCATGCATATACGCATGTGTGTGTTTGGCACAGTTTATGCCAAGCCGGTCTTAAGGAATGTGCTGAAGGACTTGATCAGAGTGGCTGAGAGGATCATGCAGTCCTGACACTGTAATAAATCATTGTTTTCTGTCAGATACATCACGCTTATCACTTCCCCGCCACTGATCCAATTACATGCTGATTGAAAGAACAACATGACAGAGTGAAACCCTTGTGGCCAGAGAGGGCAGGTAGAGATACGCTATCAGAGGCATAAATGAACGGCTTGTTTGGGGGGGGATGTGGGGATTTTCTGAGAGGATAAACCATGACTCAGCCAGACAGTATTAACTCACCACAAACAGATGAAGTATCTGTTTGGGAGTGATACTTGGACACGGGACAGACAGGATTCTGGGACAAACCTGAGAGCAGTGGTTTACAAACTGTTTTGGTAATATTTTTAGATGTGGCCCTGCATGGTCATTACTGGCATCATCAGAAACATTACTAACTTTAACATGAGCAAAGTCTGTTGCAGTGCCTGCAAAAAATATACTAACCCCATGGAACCTTTTCACATTCAATCACATGCAGCCAAAAAACATTTACATTTTCTGATGCTTTTGTAAGAAATCCCCTATAATCTAATATGCAGTATTTTTTTTGACTTAATTTAGCTGAAAAACAGAAATTCCCTAACTCCAATAATAGTCTATATCCCATTTGATCTGCAGGCCCATCAATAGACACAGCAAAGAAAGACATACCAGGCATTACATATAGCAGACAACTAAAACAACATGATGCATCTCTTGTATGGTAGGCGTTGTAAAAACTGATCAGAGATTATTGGGAGCAGCATGTCTCTAAATACAGGTCAATTATGTTAGGGACTTCTAAGGCCTTGACAGTAGGGTGGAGGTTTATCTGTCAGAAAGACAAAAACATTACATATACCTCAAGAGCTACAATGAATTCAGTTTAGATAAAGCCTTCTTCACGTTTTAAAATGTATGCTCAGACTCAAGGGGCTGAATAAAAGTTCATCCACACTTTTTAGATTTTGTTTAAAAACATTTCTCAAACCATATCTTCTTTTGCACATACAATCCCACTAAAAAACATTGTTAATAATGTTTAAATTTGTGAAATTTAAAAAGGGGCTAAATAATTTTTTTTACAAGCTGCAGTGTATTTCTTTTACATTTTGTTATACTTTAGTACACAGATCAAACCAACAACTGATTATCTATGATCATTTATTCAATTAGCCGCATGTTGCAAACATGATGACATGGCAGTTCTCATTTGCTTTTCTTCCTCGGTGGACCCACAGGTGGCTAAAAGTACTCTGGAGCATCTGGGCATTCTCATAACAATCATTTGGCTTTGCACTGTTGTTATCAGATAAACTGATGCTCTTGTCTTAACAGCAAGGACCATAGAGTTAGTCTCAAGGGCATACAGTCTATATTTAGAAATGACAAAACTGAAATTTGTTGAACCTGAAAACGGCATTCTGAATTTGCAGGGTGTCTGTTTCTTTAGCTCTATTTTTCTTTCTTCCTAAGTGGGATGTTCTGAAATTGTGTATTACCAACTATTGCCAGCTAGAAAAGAGTAATAGGCAAACACAAGTTAAGTGATATAGTGAGGACCAGCAGCACACCAGGCGTTACACAATGAAGCAGATAGGCCCGTTTATGTCAATCACACATTTTTTAATTGAAATAACAATCAGCCGTTTTGTCTGGTACAATATGTTCCAAACAGCCTTCACCCTGGGGACATCATCTGCACTAAACCAAAAGAATAATATACAGTCAAACCACCACTATGCTTCATTTAACACTTTTTCTGAAGGGAAACCCCCTTACCGGAGAACAATGTGTGACACATAAACTTATAACAAAAGAGCAGAAACTCGAGGTCGGTCAAGGAAGATTATCAGAGAAGGTGGTATGTTGTTTTAACACATACAGTGCCTTTCAGATTTATGCATGCCCTCTGAACTTCTGTAAGTATACAGCTACAAACCTCAATGTGTTTTACCTGACTTTCATGTGATAGATTGTCACTAAGTTTCAAATCCGAAGAATTTCCAAAGTACAGCAAGCATTTCCAGTGAACAATTGTTTCTGACTGTCCTAAATTACATAATTTATTGCAGAATACCTAATTTGTAAAAAAAGAAAGGGCCAAAGAGTTTAATGAAGCTGGTACCAAGGCACCAAAGGGTTATTTAAAAATAATATTAAACAATCAACATAACAAACACCAAGAAAATGACAAAAGCAGTCACATGAATAATGGCTAGCCACTCTAAAGTATTAAAACAGATTTTTCTTTTTTATGCCATAAGCCTGTAAAAGACAAAACAAACATTCGGACGAGGTTTCTTTCCTATCAAATCAGATCAAAATGTTACGTTTTGCCCTATATACAGTGCTCTGTGTTTTGTGGGCCACACACTCTCGCCACAGTAGCAGACAGTGACAGTAGCATCCTGCGGGGATTTTATTATTTAGCATTGACAAATTAAAAACAGATGGGAGCTGATAGGAATTATAATGGAGCTCAATAAAGGGCAGAAATGGACAAAAACAATGGTAATACTTGAAATTCTAAATGGAGAAAGTTGTATGAAACAAACGCAAAAGCTTGTGGTTATAACATGATGTCAAGTCAATGGGGTCAGAACACATTTCAAAGCGGTGGAGATTTTGATGCACAAGCCATTTCTTTGACTGGCACAGTATGTGCTTTGTGTTTGTGTTCATGCTGAGGTAGATGTAAGGGTGAAGAACTCTCTTGTCATCGGGTACATTCCCCGAGTCAGTGGCCAGACAAAGCCCTAAGATGACACTGAAGGTCCAGCCATTAGCTTTTCACCTGTTGTTAACAGTTGCTTGGCCAGACACGAGGCCTGCATTCCTCTAACTCATACCAAATGTTGTCAAAACACGCCGTGACTATTATTCAAAATGGAAATATTGCTTGAAACCAGGACATAATTTGTTGCATTGGCTCACTTCTAATTCAGCTACTAAGCAAACTTGCCTTTGTAATTTGGAAACCAATAAAATCCTCATCAATCCCCCATGTGTTTGACAGCGGAAGCACGACTGCCGGACCACGGCGAGCACGTGCGCACATGGGTCATGAAAGAGATTGTGGCCAAACGGGACACATTTCTTATAGGTTCGTCCCAAAATGGAAACCCACCAAGGTCAAAGATGGGCAACAAGAAAGCCAGAGTCAATATTTATGGATACTGAACATGTGGCACACTTCTCCACCCACTAATTTGAGCAACAAATCCACCTCCAGATTATATGGGCCCTCTGAGATCACAGGAGAAGGTCTAAAGCTTGGTCGTATGGTGGAGAGCTGCACTGCGGTTGGTCCCTGACTAGAAGCTGTGAATAATTTAGCAAATTGGCTCAGCGTTTATTTGTTTGTGTTTCAATTTTCGGTGTAAATAAGGACAATGTTGCTTTGATCAGACGGCCTCCTTTATCCAGAGCTTACGTTTGTAATTATCAGTGTAACTAGTGTCGTGGTAATCATCATTATTGTGTGATGTTTTTTCAGATGACTTTAGAAACAAAGTCATTCCCTTTCATGTTGCGATTCATCGAATTAGACGTTGGTATAAAAATCCTTTTCATTTATTCTCTGACTATGAAGTTTAAGCAAGATTTTCATGTTTTAATTTATTCATTTGCAAATCCGGTTAGTGGGGCAGCATTCGGTTGAGATGAATTGACTTAGATTTTATAGAAGAAATGAAAGAAACTCTTAAATACAGGGATATGTCCTTTGAATCCAGCTCGACTCATAAAGATACCACGTGTCACTCAATTATACCTCGGCATGATTAGAAGCTTGGACTTTGTAAACAGCCAACGTCAAGATTTACATCTTACCACTTAAGCACAAGCAGCTGTTTACAGTTGAAGGAAGGCGGGAAAGCACAGCGGAAGTATCCGTACATGAGACAGGATTAACACCTGATGTTGCCAACAAATATGTTTTCAATTAACAGTTGTTTAAGCAGCTCCAATGTAACACTTGGTTGGAAACCTAAATTGCTTTTTAAACTCCTAGTCCGTGGTGCTCACTGGTTTTTAACGTGTTAATATGTACTTGCATTTTAGTTTAACTGTAGTTTAGGAGGAAAGTCTGTCAATATGCAATTTATACGTTTTAAAGAAGCCAAAATGATGCATAGGAACCTTTTGATTGAAGCCTCATGTCCCTCATAGAAGCTGACAGCCTTTATAATCATATATCGCACAAGATGTTTAAAGCGCTAACCAATGCCAAAGTGAGTGTAACTTTATTTGTTTTTTAATGAAAAAATAGAAAAAACATTTAGCTATATGATATGAGATTAAGGTGTTGGATGACATTGGATATTGTTTTCATGTGAGATATAGTGAAGGTTACATAAGTAAAACACTGCATATAATACAGAGCAAGGTCAGGCAACGAACAGCTTAATATAATAAGGTTCAGCTTTACTGGTGTGTGCAGCAAGTAAATGACATGTGTCCTAAAAAAAATTAGGAACGAACACTCGGATTTCTAAACTTTCTGTAATTAACAGGATTCGCTTACTGCTAACAGCTGATATAAAATTATTGCAAACTACTTTCTGAGGAGCAAAATTCCTAGAAACCCATCTAATCAAATTCAAACAGATATCTTTAAAGATATTTTGAACAACAATAATGCAAACAATAATGGTTGAGATGCTTCTGTAACCTTGCTCCCTGGGAGAGATCCAATCCTCGCCCAATACAAAATATACTGGTTCTTTTAAATAATGGAAAAAAAGTCACTAAAAAGTTTAATAATTTTTAGTCATTTAGTTGACAATTCTCACATTAACTCACATTAATTCCTTATGCAGAAATACATATTTCATCACTATATTATTGTTATTCACAATGGCTTAAATATTGCTTCCTGTGACATTTAGTTTTTCACCAAAGTGCCCAATTGTAAAAGATATAGTTTTTAAATCAAAAGATTTAAAACACTGCTAAGTTGACAATTGTTTATAATTATCCCCTTCCAGAAGGAATATTATGCAAAAAAGCAGAATGATGGAAAGTTGAGTGGAAGGAAAAACTGTGGCAGAAAAAGAAAATTATATATATATATATATATATATATATATATATATATATATATATATATATATATATATATATATATATATATATATATATAT
>JAVLVB010000278.1:46703-85738 GCA_032876305.1 Orestias chungarensis
ACTGGCACTGAGGTCTAGTGTTACCGTAGCAAAGGCAACACTCAGGCGCCGAATAGTGGATCCACACTCCTCTTATACTGCTCTGCTCGTCAGTGCCAACCCGAAACACCTGGGAACCACGGGACTCCATCCTGGAGCCCCGTCACAGCAACCCCCGTGGCCACCTAGGGAACAGCACAAAATGACTCAACCTGACAGTTATTACTTGGCTTGATGACAAGTAGAAAGACCTCAGAGAACATTGTTGTCAACAGATGAAAAGTTGGTTTGATCAGATTAATCATTAAAGCTAGAGATATATGAGCATACTTTTGCATTGTCTTCTTGATGGCGCTCAATCTGAGAACGGGGTTGTGAAAGGGTGTCTGGGACCACCTGGAAGAATGCAACATTTGTTTTGTTTTTTCCAAACCGCACATGTCTCACCTGAAGGTCTCTACTTTACTACGGGTTTCCCCCCTCCCCACCAGTCAGGCAGTCTAGTTTTCATCTCATCACGCTCTTCATCTTGAGAGATGTGACGCATGCCTATAGAAGAAACAACTGTCCACAGGTAGCTACCAGAGGTCCTGTCTGTTTAGGTGAACACAAATGGGTGGTCTTTACAGATGGCCTCACAGATGGAAAGGTGAGATACAAGCAGGTGTTTGCAGGAGCGTTTGAAGTTGAATGGAGATGGCGGGCTCTGATTAGAGCCCTGAGGAAGGAATGACACAAGGTGTTTCTGCTGACACAGAATTAAAAGTCCTAGTCCCTCCTTAGTCTTTTATTCCTTACTCCCATCCTGCAACGTGTTTTTACAAGAAAGATTGAATGTCCAGTAGTTTAGTTCTAGCCAAAAATGATATTTTGCAATTTATTGAATAATTACTGCTTTGTTTTTGGGTTAAACAGTCCTTCATACCATACTCCATGTCAGAGGATACTTACATTTCTATAAAAAAACAACTCAAGGATTTGTTTTTTTACTAAATCTGCTCCTATATCCTAAATATTAGGTACAACACCAGGACAGCACTGTCTTCAGTGACCAAGTCCTATTTGCTGTTGGTGCTTCAAAGCATTTTTTTCTAAACGGCAGAGTTGCAGGCTCTTTGTGTCATGGGTTATTTGTAAGAGGGTTTGTAGAGTGACTTGTTTCACTCTGTTACCCCCCCCCAAAAAACGCCCATGCGGGAGACCTTTAGCAGTGTTAGGTTACAGCCGCGAGCCCCAGTATTACAATCCGATGACTGACAGAAGAAATGGGGTGAGCTCCTTTGCTAGGCTCTAACAAAAACACCAATAAGAAGGAGAGGAAAACAACCGATTAGACTGCTGATCTCAATCTGCTCCCATTTGGTTATTGAGAAATAATAGCTCTAAAAAGGAAGTCATTTAAAATGTCCTTCTAATCAATTCCTGTTTGGCGAGCAAGCAACATGAAAGGCTGTAGTGAGACGGAAAGCATTCTCCTGGAGCTGTGAACATCTTAGCGTAGGGGAATCACAGGATATGAGCTCTAATTTGAGTTCTCATGGTGTCCAGGCTTCTCCAAAAGCACTTGATCACCACCACATTAGGCCTTGATGCCATGTGTGAGTGTAAATGCTTCCAAGGCTGCTTGGTGGTAAAATCCCATTGCCAAAATGACCACCAACTCTAAATGAAACACTAGGTTGTTCTTAGAAGGTCTCATTCAAAACTCTGTGGGTTTTTTTTTAAAGCACATGAGGTATCAATTTTCTTCAAATATGGTGTTGCCCAATAGCCGTTGGAGAAACTGACACCATGTCAGAGTGAAAGAACAAAATGTGTTACCATCAGTGCGAGGCTTGGCTACAGAGCCATGTTAAAGCCTTCATACCTATTTATCACAGTTTATTATATGACTGCCACAAAATTTAATGTACTTTACTGACATTTTATGAAGTACAAGGAAGAGAATATATTCAGGTTTTTTTAATCAAGAATGCTGAAAAGTTTCAATTTCAATTTGCTGTGGCTCTTTGAGGATGTGTCACTAGCAGCTTTATGAAATTTATTTTGTCTATTTTTATTAAAACACAATTATAATACTTTGCAAATGAAGCTTGCTTTGCCTATGCAAGTAAAACAAATGAATATTCTTTGAACTTATTATGTTTTCTGCATACTCTTAACAGCTTTTCATCCAGGACGGTCTTGTATTTGGCTCTCTTCACTGACTCTAACCAGCTGGTATCATTATTTAACTAATGCAGCTCTTTAAAATATGATATAATTGAGAAGTTGAAATATAACTATGAATGGTTTTTAAAAGTATATTATGAATCCTTTTTCACCGCTTTCCTTCCAAGGTCACCAATTTAAATGGTCCGACTTCATGTAATCTGCTCTCAATATAAATGCAGTGGTTGTGATTGGACCTCAGAGATTTGTCAGAAAACTTGTTTCTTTTTCATCAGGAACCTGGAAGAAAACATACTAGCAGCCACAAAACACTTGATGTTAGAATGCAGGTTGTCCGTCTAGAAGGACAACAACAATAAACATTACAGACAGAGATACAATAGATTACTTGACATAATATTTGTGTTGGACTTTCAAAATCAAAGTCCAACAATTACATTCACCTAAAAATCACTGGCAAGAATTGCAAATTAATGTTCACGTCCTCTCGTGGTCCAATCTGACTGAGCTTCAAGAATTTTGTATTAATATTTTTGGAAGTACCTATGTTGCTACAGCACAATTATTCCACTAAAGTCCTACTGATTACATTGCAGCAAAAGCACAGACTAAGTAAGGCAGAAAAAATATTACTTTAATGAATTAGTTTTTGTTTGTAAAGTTTATTCAAAACCAGGTTTCCTTTTTTTACATCGAAACACAAAACCATACAATAAAAAAAACTAATTTGACAAAACGTATGAGTAATTTTGTAAAGCACTGTACATTTGAAATATAGAAAAAATATGTGATTGTAATTCTACACTGAGGTAAAAAACTTAAACATCTGCACTATATGACCCTGTTGCCATCACTGGAATCATTTGCCACTTTTTGTTTTATAGTTAGAACCGCAGAAGAAAGCCATGTGTACAGAGTGAGTACTTAGCTTCATTCCAAAGATGCACAAATCTGTTTTAAGTTCAAGAGAGGAGGAACCCTTTAATTTAAACCCTGAAATGAAGTCATTCATTCCCTTCTAAGCTGCACCATGACCCATCAGGTTAGGTAAACAAGTGTCCCTTGCAATACTGTCAAAAAGACCCAGCCTTTGCTCAGCCGTGTTGTAAACTCCCACAATCCCAGTACAGTTGCAGGAGGGGAAGCAGGGAAGAAGGGCTGAAATGTGTTCATGAGAGATTAAAATTTTTTTTGGGTGGCATAGGAACAAAAGCTGTTCACAGAAATGCGTCGTTCAAGGAGAGAAGCTGTCTTGTTCCAACGTTTAACACTGTGGAGAGGAGCACAGTCCACATTGCGCTGAGCCCAGCGGGCCTGCTCAGATCTATTACTAGCTCTAGCTCCAGCTCCAGCACGGTCTGGAATGTGAAGAATCCCACTGGGCTGGGGTTCTAGTGCAGGGGTCCAAACCTCACATTGCTGCTTATACTCATTTTCCTTCTCTTATGGTATTGTATTTGGATAGGTGATTGTAATGTGCCAGGAATTTGGGGTAACAGTTTGAATAGCTGTGGACAAGGTTGAGCCTTCGCTCATAAATGTTACAGTGGCGCTGCAGCCTTAGCTCGATGCAAACTCGCTGCTTTCAATCAAATTATTTTCTGGATAAATAAATGTTATCAGATGCTCCGATGTAATTTAAACCACAACAGCTAAAGATATTAGTTTAGCTAAAAAAGAAATCAATTAGGAGCTGCAACTTTGGCAGGAGTAACAACTTGTACTGTGGATATTCCTAATGTGACACTAATTGCTTCTTAGTCTGTCAGGGGACATGAGAGAGAAGAGACAGAGGATGAGAAAAAAGGGGGTAGACAGAGTACCAGGTGCTGATGGAGAGTAGTAATGACTGCAAATGGAATGCCTTCACCCATAATCCTTTCTGTCACTGATGACAGATCCTCTTGACCTCTGAACCTCTGAAACAGAAAAAAGAAAAAGGAGGAAGTCACAACTTGATAAAATTACTTTTACTGGATATCACTTGTTGCTCTAACAGTTGGTGAGTCCTGTTTAAAAAAAGCTCCAAGAGGATGTTTGTTTACCTGCAGTTTTGGTTATTCCCCTGGATTTTTGCTTCTGTTTGTACATTTTCAGCAAACTACTAGATATTTCAGAAGGTCAATTCTGGTTTGCTTTTTCCCTTTAGACAACCTAAGCCTAATCACTTTTGCATTATGCAGGTATCCGCAGTGCTGCGCCGCGATCTGTATGTCAGCAAGTGGACTTGGCCTGAAGACATGGGCCAAAAATGTCAGAGGTTTGTCATCGATTCCCTTGGCCTTGTCATCGGCCTTATCTGATCCCACTGTGTCACTGGCTTTGGACTCCCTGCACTCATTTCAAATAGAAACACAGACATGCTGTGCTTAAGATGTCCAATGCCCTCCAGAAGAGCTCGTAACATGATTTGTTTCTTACAATTGCCACATTTTTGGCTGCACTTTGCAGAAAGAACTCACCACATGTTTACAATGCTCTACGTTTGACAACTATCTCCTTCCTTCTTCCTTTTTTGTATTCCTAATCATTTACAAATGTACTTTGAACAGAGAAGACTTCTTGCTCTGTCAACATAGGTCTAGATAAACCAAGATTTGTGCACTCAGCAAAATCCATCAAAAAACACACAGCTAATTTATAGCTTTTTTATTTTGAACCAATGCACTGAATCAATTAGTTTTTTTAACGTTGTTTTTCTCTTCTACATTTTGCAAACGGTTGCTTTGTCAGCTATGTGACTTGTGGCTAACTGCAATTGGCGTTTCTTTAAATCCTTTTCCTTTCTCTTCCCACTCTTCTAGATATTTGGAAGACACAACAAGATGGTCTTGAGCTGTGGAGTCTTTGCTGGTTCTCCACGGTTTTCTGGCATCTTGGCTCCTTATTTGTTTTCTGCTCTTCGTACCCAGCTTGTCGGTTTATGTTAATGGCCATTTCCGTTTAGGTTTGAATTTATGCTACACTCCTTTCTTTTTTTTTCGTTTTTTGATGATAGACTAAATAGTTCCCTATTAAATCTGTCATGTTTAGGGTGTTTTTTTGGTAAACTAACACTTCTCTGAATTCCACAGACGTTTTACACCCTTGACATACCTTTGTGGGAACATGTCGTTTATAACGTGATAAAACAACATATAAATTATAATGAGAGAAAATATAAAAGTATTTATTATACCTTTGCAAGGCAGTGGATCTGATCTTCAAACATAATCTCTAAACTGTAACATATGATTAGCACTGTTGGACCAGCATATTGAGTTTTTATTGTTGATTCGTGTTCTGTTTCAAAGGCGGGCCTGCTTTAGCGTTCTTTTATTCTTTTGATCAGATACGTAGGGAGGATGATACTGCTCTACTTGCTCTTATAGCGTGTCGTCAAGCTTTTGATCCTACCTCCTCCTCCTCCTACAGAGACTGCTGCACTGACAATTCGTTTGACAAACATGCAATCACCATACTCACAGACAGCCCCTTTAGTTAGGGTAGAGTGCAGTGTGAATTATGGTTGAGATGGAAACCTTTGAATTATGGGTAAGCTCTAAAGTACCTCTTGTCCAGGGAAAGACAAGGAGGAGGAGGAAGGATCGTCACAGACTTGCGCCACAGATCAGCGCAGACAGAGACCTGGCTCGGTGAACTGCTGCAGGACCAGAACAACAAGAGGCTAACCCAAACACGGACCAGCAGAACTGGAGAAACCCAGCCTGGCTCGACTTCGTTGGTGCATCTTACCACGAAACAGTGAAGGAGGTTTATGGCATGCAGCCTCCTACTATTGAACGCTCAACTCGCTCAAGCCAGCTCTGCGAACATAGGCTTGGAATACAGCATTGCAGGCCTTCCTGCCTAATTGTACATTTGTCCTCATTCAAAGGGAAGAAGTGTAAAGCCAGATAGAAAGATTCTTGGGACAGGGCGATAGCGCCAGTATCCCTAGCCTCCTGAGGGCTATTTAAAGGTACAGTAGGCTGTATTTTCCGCTGCACAGTGAGGCACCCTCCCTTCCGCCTGGCTCCATATTGGAACCAGATGCTGCTTCATGCGAGGCCCAACTAATTTAGGTGGACATGGCACATGGGAGCGACTCGCCCTGTATCCATACCACCCCCTGTTGGTTTTCATGTGATGAAAAATCTTTACAATATGGTGGGGGAGGTCCTTTCAGTGAAGCAATCATAAACCATTCTTGTTCATGTTGAAACAGCATGAACACATGCTCCTGTAGTTCGAGTAACTTTTGTACACAGACAATGAGCATTGCAATGATTTACTAAACCGATGTGCTTTCAAAGCATAAGCCAGCATTTCTGAGGTACACTAGTACAAGTGTAGTTTCAGATTTAAGAAATAGATGAGAAAAAAATACATTTATTCATTATAACTGCCCAGTTTCAAGTCCCTAAAATTTATGTTGCTGTTATTCCAGTTTAAATCGGATTTTGTTCCTTTTTTAAACCTCTTCTAACAGAAAAAAACACTCCCTAATTTATTTACTTATTTAAATGTTACACTTCACATACTAAAGATATGCAAAACATTCATCTACTAGCTTTGAAATAAGTTTAATGTTCAGTTTAAGATCTAGTTCATGCAAATTATTATGACCTCATTACAATGGTTCTGTGCTGCCAATCCAACAACGCAATATTATCATTAATTAAAAATGCAACTATTAATATTGTGTGAAAGTGCACACATGTGCATGCACATCCTTATGTGCATTTCCAGATAGAAAACCACAGTTGCTCTTCAGAATCCCTCAGAATTATGGCTGTGAAGGAGTTGAGACGTTTCATGGATTTCGAGCCAAAACCTCACTCGTGGTTAATTGCTGTGTGACAGAGCTGCATGCAGCGGTCTGGCTGGATTTAAGTTAGCATAAAAATTAAAATATAATACTCAATTGTAGTTTGTATGAAATAAAACATACAATCTGCAGTGAAAATAACAACGGCGTGTTTTGACATACTTTATTTACAAATATATACAATAATAATTTTTTTATTATTTATTTATTTATGTCCACTAGTTAATTATGGTCCTCTGACTATACACTAATTTTCCCTAAGTCCCTTGGGGTCACCTAGTGAATGTACACTAGCTGTGAAACTGAAACATGCACATCGGACAGGACATTTCCTCTTTGATAGCACATGTTTGTTTAGCTGGACTCGGTTGACCTGTGTTGACCCGTCTCAAGTTCAGCACTTTGCAGCCAGAAGTCCTCCCTCGACTTGCACCAGCAGTCATCTAACAGCTTGCTAACATTTACAACAAATCTTTTGGCAACACAAATTTAGATAATGCTCAAGCTGCTTCCCTCGTATCTTGAATGCCTATCATATATACAAAGAATTATTTTAACTCTATGAGTATGTATATATAACAAAGCTCATCTCATTTTAGAAAGACAATCCTTTCACATTACAGGTTCATCAAAAACAGCTCTAGAATGTTGTACATTTGCCACTGTGCCCTTTCATTTAGAGCATATCAGTTAGTAATATGTTGCATAAGCAATCCCCTCAAGATAAACACCAACTATGATTTTATGCAGCAAATCTGTGGATATGTGTTGAAAATGTGATTATCTGGACAGGATTTCTGCCCAACCTCCACGCTCAACTGAGGAAAAAGAAGGTGTGTTTTCTTTTTCTTCACAATGAATCACCACATAATCCGATTGTTAAGGATGAAGTTGCCTTTCTGGAAATCCCTTCCCTGCAACAATGCAACAAATGCATGCAAACTTACATTAGGGAACACACACAAACAGAGAGGTTAAAGGGTCTCGTTGTTATCATGTGGGAGTTGCCCTGTGGCTGTGATTAAGTGCTGTTTTCACTATCCCTTCAGTGTCCTGAAGCTTAGCTAAATGTCACAGCTATGGCAGGAATGCTTGAGTAAAAAGGCCAAGATGGGGTCACAGCAAGGATGTAAACATCAACATTTTCTCTCTTAAAAGGATCTAGCCCCACTTGAAGGGGAAAAAAGCTCTACCGCAGCACAAAGCCTGATCCTTAGCACCTGGCCCTGGGCACACATATATATTCAGCTTAACCCAAACTAATCCTTACTTAAAAATGGTTTCTTGGGCAAAAAATGAACACAGACTAGCTTCTTGGTTTGACCCAGTGATGAATTGCTTCAGCTACAATGTGCTGTCCGTTCAGACAGAGGTTTTACACCTTTGTTTTGATGGTGCGTGAACAAAAGATTGATTGAGGAATTTTGATTGGCAGATCTGGTTGTAACCAACATGCCAAATAACATTGTCACATTGAGAAGAGCAGGTGTCAATTAGATCCTTGTTTTATGTTGTTGCACAAGTAAACCTGATGTTTTTTCATTTTTTTAAATGCTTTTGCAGTGGTTATTGCGTAATTGTAGAAAGGCTGACAACAATAAGTGAAAATGAGACCCATAGGAGACACAGCACACAGCTCTGTTAGTTTTATATATCATTAGTTTTTCAAGGTGATTTGAGCTTCATAATCTCCGTAAGAAGTGATCATAATAATTTGATACAATTTGGATACTAAATAAATTTGTCTTCTAACCGTCTGTTTTTTTGTTGTTGTTATCCTGTAGTTGCATTTGAATAAAATAGAAAAGATAAAATAAATGCTGTGTGACAGGCCTGCAGCCCCATCTGCTGTTTTGCCTCACAATAGACCCAAAGATACCCTGAGACAGATGTTTGGAAGGACTTTGTCTCCTAGTCAAAGCGTTATCCTGGAGGGATGCAGTTAAAAACAATCACAATTGATATGCGCAGACATTCCTTTCCTATTTATAATCTGTCACTTATCATTCTCCCGTGAAAGCTAACTTTAAACAGGCCCATCTCTTTTTCTCCTCTCTATGTCTGCCTAAAACACGTGACTGTGGTTATGCTAACACAGCATGGGATGTGAACCATTTTTAGGCTGCACCACAACCGTGGCATCTGCAGCCCTTCTGCTGGCCTCTTCCTCAAGCTGCAAACTATATTTATGCAACGGATATACACTGTTGGGTAAATATTCATTAAAACTCTGATTTTTTTTTTTCAAAAGCTAAATGCCTGATGTGTCTTGACAACCTCTGCTACTTCCCTTGTAGGCACAATTACATTTCCTTGCTAAAGTATTCATAACCCATGAACCTTTCACATTTTGACACACGACAAACACAAACAGAAATGTAGTTTATTAGGACTTTTTTTGTGAATAGCAATAAAAATGATACATGTTTTTTTTTTCAAGATAAAATAAGAAAGATGTAGTAGGCAATGTATTCAGACACTCAATCAGAGTCCAGTGTAACTTAATAAAAACAGCCTCCATGTTGAATAAGGCAGCACTGCCGAAGAAGGGCAGCAGATAGGCAATCTCCAGTGAAGCAGGTGATTTCTTTACAAAAGTAAAGTTAAAAAAAATATTTAGAAAAATTGACGTACATTGGCAAGATAAGCAAACTTATGTGTAAATAAACCAAAAATAACACCCAATGCACCCAGGTACACTGACCTAATCGTCCCTTTTCTCTACTGAACTAGCATATTGGTCTGCTTAAATGGCTTCATGCCCTTTAAACACAATCAATTCAGATGCATTCTTCCATGTGATAGAGATATTCTAACATGATTAATATTCTACATACAATAAAGCTACGTCTTCCTAAACCTGTGTGGACTATTTTACTATGATAGGTTGACACTAAAAACATCTTACCAAAGCAGAAAAAAAACCTCTTAGGTTAACTTAAGAATTTATCAGTCGTTTTATTTTGCCTCTTCACCTGGTCCCCCCTGAGAAATCCCCTCCTCAAACCTATCTCTACAGGAGGTGTGGCCACACACCCTCTAGTTTCCTAAACACAGGTAAGATGTAAAGTGCAAAACAGCCACATGTAACTTTTTAAGCCAAAAATATTAAACTTATTGAACTTATTTGTAATCAAGCTGTGAAATCACATAATCCGAACCAATGCAAACAGGAACAAACTTGGGATAATAAATGTCTGTAAACAGAAGATAAGTTATAACAAACAAACAAAAAATGGTGGTAAAAAAACACTAACACTAAACAAACAGTGTTCCTCAACTTTACCAAACTCAAGAATACAAAACAAAAGAAAAAAACTCAAGTAATAATTTAAGGCAAGACTTAAAAATCATGTCTAGACAAAATTGATCCAATTTAATTTTAGTCTCTTGTCTAAAAACGTGCAGCTGTAACAGCAATGAAGAGGTTTGTGTTTATTTTTGGGTCATAAATCCATTTGAATGCTATAAATTTCAGTTTGTATTTTGCATAATTTCACCTCCAGTTCACCATGTTTAGAGGCTACAAATACACTTGCAAGATACCATATATACATGCTAATCAAATTTAAATGTTAATTTTTTTTTTTTTTTTATTCAGCGAGACAAGTCTCATAATCTTCGTGACTTGCCTGAGTTCATTAGCCCCACAGATCTTCGTCACCTTACCAACTGAAACATGCCTTGTGTTTATCAGTGGTTTGAGGAGCCGGAGTTTTCCTTCTGTGATAATTTTGACATTCATGTAATGAGGCCGTTCTGACAGACCGAAACCGGCCCAGCTGCAGCTCCGCAGGAGAATGATGTCTTCTGCTTCCTGATCGTGAAAGACCTCTGTGTGGTCCCAGTTTCTTTACATCATACGAAAATGTGTACATACGGGGGAACCTGTCATCCATGGGGCCATTTGATATTCAGGAATACTCGGTTGATTATTGACATTACCAACTGACCTATTTTTTGTTATTGGTACTGTGCTCTCGTTGCGTGTGTGTAAAGCTCCTGTAGAGATGTATAGTATCCACAGCTGTAAGGAAACTGTGCCTATAATGTGTCTCACCAGAGCTGTGTAACCTGAGTTAGAGTGAGGTCAAGGGTCAGTTATTGAAGTTGAATTACTCTGGGAGAGGCCTCCCTTGGGCCCTCACCAGTTCTCTCAGTCACCCTGTGGGGTTTGTTTGTTTTCTCTCCCTGTCTCTCCCAGAGTTTGCCCAGTCCTCTGTAATGAGTACTTAATACATACATGAAATAAGACAATAGAGGCAGTAGAGTAGAGGTATTTGGTTACACACACTAACAGACCACGGAATTGGACATACAAAAAAACCTCTTCTGGTCGCAGCGAAACTCCAGGTGTGAATCATGTCCCCAAAAAAAAGAAGAAGTAAAAGAAAACCTACTCAAGCACATGCCTGTGAGTAGAGAAACACTTGGGGAGGAAAACAGCTTCAGCCTTATTCTCTAAACTCATAATTTGACCCAAGTCGCAAGTCCTGGTGCCCCTCTGTAAGCTGTTAAGTTTTTAGCATATCATTTTTCACTGCATATGTTCCGTGTTATGTTAGTTACCAAGAATTTCAATAGAATAGACAATAAAGTTCCTGAACCTTGGAAGGATTATCCTAATTGTAAGCAGAGGAGAACCACCAGGTAGTGATAAGGTTGTCCCACAGCACTCTCTGCTGGCCAACTTGAATCACTGCTCCATTCAAAGCCTTGCAACTGCCAGTAAGGCTTTGGTCTTTTTAAAGGCAAAAACCACATCCCTGGTGTGTTTGAAGAAACTGTCCTCACTAAGTAGTAGCCAGAGCTGCCAGCACATACTCATTATTTTATAAGTATGATTGGTAGAAGAAGCTTTTGAATTGCAGCCAATTAGGTTCAGCTAACTTGATGACTTTATATTTCAGAGGAAAATAAACTATGTACAGTGAGTAAGGTCAGACAATAGTTCAACTAAACAAAAATAACTTTGCTCTAAACAGATCTGTCTATTATGCAAGAAAGGAACAATAATCAAATAAAAACCCTTCAAGATCTTGTTTACACATTGCAAATGCAAGAAGAAATGTGAAAAATGTTGATTTGCCATGATGAGACCAAAACCAAACTCCTTGGCTGCATATGGAAGAAGACTTACACTGAACATCAACCTGAAGACCCAATGTCCAAGAAGTATGGATCTAAAAAGATTTCAGTTTTATAACAAAGCACCTTAGAAGCTGCAAAAGGCTGTACAACTTTTGAACGGATGGAAAACTCAGAGAGCAGTTGAAATTGTTTAGATCAAACCGTATCCATGTTTCCATAAAGTGACAAAAAATGTGAAAAAGTTGAAGAGTGTAAACACGCCAGTGGGCAATGCATGGAAGATAATCTATATTTTTGTGCTTTTAAAGTTGTAGACATATCCTATGAGCACAATGTACTATAAGGACTATTCTGAGTGGCCAAAACAATGTTAGGTCTCTAAAAGCAGTTCAGAAAATCTATAGTGAAAAGTTAACTTTTAATCCAATTAACCACTTCCTCTTGGGGAAATGTTTACAGGAGGTTAAACCGGCTCTGGGTTTTCTGGGGGCCAGCCTTAACAGAAATGCTTTGTCATTATAGTACTCTTAACTTTTCCTGTTAACAGTCTAAACATGATCTTTATTCATCCTTACATGGGCCTGGTGAAAAAAAGGAAACCACACCATTGGCCACAGTTTTCCATTATGTTAATGGACATGATGGCAAATTAGTTGATGATTACAAACTAAATGAAATAGGAAACGAAAACAAATTCCGTGTAAACCAGTGTTTGTGTTGTTTTAATTGTTTCTTAAGGTGTGTATTTCTACTTTACAGCAAATCTAAACTGCATTTAGAACAATTCTGACATTTGTCATTTTGTTTAAATGCGAAAAAACCAATATAAGGTGCATTGCAATAAATTTGCTAAGATTCTTAACCTGTTTAGTGTTTTTGTGTTTGAGTTTAGCAAATGGATACTGGGTTCAACATACACATAACCTTTGCTCTTCCCAGAGGCATGTAAAAAAGAGTGCGCTAGTCAATAAAATTGTAAAAGATTTTTTTTATGTCACAGTAGGAATGACAATTTATCCATCCCTATCCTTGCTGGGTCACAGAGGGTTGGGGCTGGGTAATCTCCCACAGTCATTATTCAAGAGGTAGACTACAGGTCTTCCGTCCAACACAGACAGTCATGAACATCCATTCATTATTTAAGGAAGTTTAAAAACCAAGATCTGCTTTGTGACACAGACATTTTTGCATTATTCATTTCAAAGACTGCTGTTTTATAACTCTATACACTCTTTTGTTCCAGATTTTTTTTACTAATTCCATAAATTACATTGTGATCTTGCTCGTGGGAAATTAAAAGAATCAAAAGAAAAATCTCATATTAATCAATTTTTCCCAGTGAATGCTGTAATACCTACATTACTAATAGATGCCTTATTGGCTGTTAATTAAGAGGTGTGGAAGCTGTAATGAGGTTCAGTACTTTTACAAACAAAAGTATTTTACCTGTCAGAGATTTCTGTCATGGTTTTGTCTAACCCACATACAGTAAGAGACTCAAGAAAAAGATACAGTTTGAGGAGGTTTATCGATAACGATGTAACAGGTAAATAGTAAAGTGCACAAGAGGTTTTGTGATCTGGGAGGAGGAAGTGGTACCGTGGGGAACCGGATGCCCCGAAGGGAGACAGAGATGTGAGTCTGGGTTGGTGGAGAGATTGGTAAAGGGAAGTTATTTGATAGTAAAAGGTCTTCAGCCAGGGAGAGGTGAGTGGGGCCCGGGTTAAGGATCGTGGGAGTGTAGACGGCTCGAGAAGGGGATCCAGAGGGAGTAGATGAAAATAAGGAGGAACTGGTAAAGCTAGAGGACGGAAAGGTAAGACAGGGGCAGAGTGAGGCAGAGATGGTGAGAGGATGGGTTTTTCTGAGGAATGTGATTCTGAGAGTTTTAGTTGGTTGTAGACCACAGTAGATCCAACCAGGTTGATGCAGGAACTGGTATCTGGGTTGAACACGCACGAAATAATTACTTGGGACGACAAGAATCAACGAACAACATAGAATCATATACTTAGATTTTAAGCACAGTTGAGGCTTGTGTACTGCTTATTGAAATATCCTAGACACTGAGTGACTGCCGGACCGTCCCTTTTCTGTAGCAGGAAACTAGCTGCAACCCCATTTCCTGCTCATTTCTTAAATGGAAGCTTTTTTTCATACCTACATGTCTTAGGTCAAGTTTTATTAACAGAAAAAAATAAAAGCACTAAATACAAATATTTATCTATGAACGTTTTTATTTAGTGAGGGAAGAAAAATATAAAATCTGTACCTATTCCTTTGCATCTAACTACATTGGAAGTTTTGTTTTAGCTTAAACACTCAAGGTTACATCTTAACACCTCAAACAGGTTTGAGTCCAGGCTTTACGCCAAGCGACCACTTACCCTTTCAGACAGGAGCTTGCTGGTGTGCTTTGCATCATTGTCCTCCTGCATGAGCTTAAGGTCACAGACTGATGGCCAGACATCCTCTTTCAGATCATCGGAATACTAAAATCTTTAAGTCTGACAAAAAAGCAAACACAGACAAAACAAATCCCAGAAGTGAATTACATGTTTTAGAAATCTCGAAATATCTCTGTACTTTTTAACAGCCATGTTTAATAAAAATTAAAAATTCATTTTACAAACAAAAAGACTGGTATACCATATTTATACCTATATGAAACATTTTAAAAGGAAGCATCATGCATACTTTGTGCATACATGCTGCTGGAGTTGACCCATAGGCAACCCCGACCCAAATTCGCTCCTGTTGACTGTCAAGCTTTGCCAGGCCTACCCTGCTTCTTCCTGTGTGTCAGCACTGATTGGTTTGAGTCCTCTTCCACACACCCCTGCGGGAAACAACAGATATAGCAAACAGTTGAATGGATGATTTTGATTGATTTTATTTATTTTTTCAGTGCAGCTGATAGAGAAATGTTTCTGTGCTGTAAGCTATATTAGAGAAGACAAAAAAACACAGCATTGTTCTCATATAAATCTCTCAAATAATTAAAATCAAAAGAAAGAGCAGCATACATCTGTGTAAGATGTTAGAATTTATATATCTCAATTTCTTAGAGGAATGCCAAACTGAAAGCTCATTTGAGAACACCTGCTTATTTGAACACCTGCTACACTGTCACTGCTCATCCTTTTGTCCACAAATATGAAGCTAATTGCTCATTGCGTTAGCTCTCCATCACCAGGATCTGTTCAGAGGGATAGTTACTGTTTTAGACACTGTAGTGTTCACAGTGTGCAACATCTACCACAGTTGAATAAAAAAAAACGTAATGTTATAAAGCTAATCTATATAATCCACATCCAACTTTTAAATTTCACATATAGTTGTCAAAGAGTTGTAATCAACGTTGTCTTGATTTGATGCCTTCTCCAAGGTGAATTCCTGGTTACGTGTTTAAGAGTAATTGTTTTGTTCTGTCACGCATACAAGCTTGTGAAAACCTGAAAAAACACCAAATTTTAATGCAGGAAAAGAAAACTGACTCATTTGCAGAATACAAATATTTAAATATCATGATAGTCTTGCCAATGCTTTTTATTTTAATTTTATTTTGTACTTCATAAAACACTTGGCCTAACCTTTTACATGCATTCACAATCAGGTAATGATGAATTAGGCTTGAAAAAAAAAGCAGAAGTTTGACTTTGATATGTTAGAGCCATCTACCATCTCATAGTCTGGCAGCGACTGACCACAGACTCAAAAGGGAAAACGACTCAGAGAACATAAAAGGCCAAGGAATAAAGAAATTACAGTGGGTGGTGCAAAACCTCAAGTACTTCAATGTTTTATAAAAAAAAAATGAGTAACAGCCAAAAAAAGAGTTAAGTCCCAAAGGCAGTGGAGTTGCCTTGAATCGCACAACGTCGAAGAAGTTAGTCATGAAAAAGTGAAGATGCTGAGAGCGATGTATGTGTGGGCACTGGAACAAAAGTTGGTTTGCATTATTTCTAATGGGCGCAGAATGACTTCTTCAATTAGGAGTAAGCCTGTTCACCATGTATACTCGGCACAGTGAAACTCTTTGAGTTTGAGAAAATGTCCTCCACTTCATCTAAGAAGCATCATAGCAACATTCAAATTTGGAGTTTGCAACACTATGGTTTTGGCAGCACTTGGAAGCAAGGACTTCGATTCAATTCGGCCTATTAAATTAGAACTAAACCACAAAAGTTATCCTTTTATTTTTATTATTTGGAGACAGGGTTTTTGCCTTAGAGACAATACATGGTATTAGTGAATTGCTCTGTTTTAAATCTGTAGAATCCAAATTTCTACATACAGCATGATCAGTCAAGACTCAACATGTAAGGAGAATTTCTCATTTGAGCATTTGCTGCAATATGGATCAGTTGAAGATTAAGTATGGGTGAATATGAAACACAATTAGAGTTTCTGGGGAATGTGACACCACAATGGTCCGATCAATCGCCTGAATCAAATCCAACAAAAACATGTAAAGGAATAAAGATTAGAGTGTACAGAAGAAACTGAAAATAATTTCTTGGCACGTGTGGGCAAGAATCTCCCCATGATGACAATCTGTCCTAATAATGTTTAAATAGCTTATTATTAATGTCTTATATTTAATTTTATAATTGAATTACTAAAATAAATGATGCTTTCCATTATGTTATAATTTATGATCAACATTAGTGTATAGGAAGAGCATTTATTTTATTTTATTTCCACCCTGTAGAATTCTCATCATAAAAGCCCCTCACGTCATTTACCAAAATATATAAATAAAACAAATCCGATTGTTTTGCTTCTACAGCATCATTATAGTTTCAGCCTTGTATGCACCTGCTCCTACACATCCGACTTGTTAGCTTGGGGCCAACGTGCGCGCATCGCCCCGCGACAGACACACGGGGGCGCAAGAACACTGACATCATCCAGATCCTTCTCCGCGCATTGACTTGTAGCTCCAATTTCAAACTGGACGTCAAACTCATTCAGATGTCTCTCTCTCCAACCCCCCCCCCCCCACTCTCTCTCTCTCGCTCTGGTGCTCCCTGCTTCGGCTGCATGTCAGTCTCCCAGTCCCGTCAGTGGCCCGGGTCCGCTGCGCCTGCGTGCGTCTATCCAGCTCTCCAAAACGCGCCGCCGCCACTGCGGGCATGACACACAGGCAGTAGTGTTAGTGGGCTTTCTTCTACTGGCTGTAGAAGGAATTTAAATAGAAAAAGAGCGATAAAGAGAGAGGCGGGGACATATAAGAGAAGGAGCAAGGGAAGACACACGTTTTTGGCCGCGCGGTGCGTCGCAAGGAGTGGATGACTCAATGGCCGGGGCGCAGCCTGGAGTTCATGCGTTGCAGCTCAAGCCAGTATCCGTGCCGGAGTGTCTCAGAAAGGGCAGCAAATTTATGAAATGGGATGATGTAAGTAACGGACATATAAATACATAAAAATGTTTTAGTTCCGTTTATTTGCTTGCACATGCGCCAGACTGTGCGGCATATTACACAAGCTATAAGCGACTCGTGCGACAGCGCGGCGGCCAGATGTGCTTGCAGCGGAGGATGCTCTGACAGGCTCCGAGCGCGCTGCCTCCATGCTTACATGCAGAAGTGCTGCAGAAGTGCTACAAACGGGTGGATCTGCCGCAAACGCGCGCTTTGTTTTACATCGGGATATTTGGAAGAGCGCACCTGCTGTTTGTCTTGCGCGTCTGCAGCACTAAACGAATGTAACATTTTCAATAAGAACAACAAAAAAATGTCACTGTATTAAGTGTAAGAAAAAACAACGACAAAAAAACGTACCTGATGACAAGGCTAAAGTCATTTGTTTATGTTTTTGTTGGTTTTTATTTGAACACCATATAAAACACTCAGTTCAGTAAAACATTCAATTTCATTTGAATACTTAGACCACCTGTTCACCTTTCCCAAGGAAGGCATAAACACTTTGCTCTAATTACCCTGAATTGACTCCACATGCACGAGTTGGAGTTGCACTAGAATTTGAAGTAACTTATGGGGCAATCTAGTCAAAAGCAGTTTGCAGTTTGAACGTATGCATTTCTTTGCTATCCACTTGAGTGTTTACTGGTGCATATTGTGTGACAAATTTCATATGATTATTTGTTTTTTGCAATCTAAATTCCTTTGTTTGTATAAAAACCTGAACATGACCCCTTTATTCAGAAATGTATTCACATATGACGATTGAATAAAATGTATTAATTTATAGCCAAATTAAAATATAATTTCATGAGCCTCTGCATGTTGAAATCCTTTTTTTTCCAGGTGATGTCAAGGTACAGCACAGATGGACCAGCGATGCAGAAGTGTGAATGCAGACGGCTATGGGAAATTTGCAGATTTGCATTTGTGAAAAAGTGGCAGTCTGTCAATTATAAGAGGACTTGTGATATTCTTTCATTTAATTACCAAAGACTGATCAGTCCATCAGCTTTGTCTTTGTTGAAAGGGGTGTCGTGCACATGCTGCCATATCTCTAGAGCCAAATGCCTGCCAGGCCTTTCCTGTGAAATGCAAACATTCCCACAGACTCTTTTTCGATGTCATTTCCCATCTAGATTCTTTATATTTCCTCCCTGTATCACTTTAGGGAAAGAATCTTAACAAAATAGTGAGCCCAACTAAGAAGGAGGGGGCTATAATGAATTAGCATCGGCAAAGAGTTATATTAAATGATTTGTTTTTCTAATCACTGCTTTGGGATTTGGGCTCCTCTTCAATTTTTTCGACATTGAATTGTGTGTGTCACAAAAAAAAAAAAAAAAAAAAGAATGTGATGGATTTACCTTTTCTATTTTTTTCTTTCATCTGATATGAATTTTATTCATTTATTTTTCTGCTTTGTGGAAAATTACATTGTGTTTCTCTTGCTGGATGCATGGATCATATACTGTATTATTAACTCTGAACAGCAGCTACGAATTAATCAAAACAAAGAGTGTTTGAGAAACTGAGTGGAGTCTACTAGTGCACAAAGGGGCTGGTTGATTGGTGAAAAAACTCCCAAATCTTCTACTGAAGTCCAACAAAGAGACAGAGGTAGCTTGATTTATTCAACTGTATGTTTTTCAGACAATCAGCTAGATTTTATATTTCCATTAAATTGTTTCAGTCATCATAACCGGAACATTTACCCCTAATAACCATTGTTGCACTTATCACATTTTTGAGATCCTCCAAGTAAAGGTTTAATTTTGTAATGCCACCTTTATTTGATGGAAACTTTTTATTTAGGAACTACAATTAACAGCATTTAATATATATTCGTAGCTTTTTTTAAGATTTCACAACAGCTGTGAGCTTGTTCCATGACAAGACCAAAACAAAAAGGCTAAAATTAACGTAACATTGCTTTTATGTTTCAGAAGTCTTGCTCTTTGTATTGCTGCCGGAATAAATCGTAGACAAGTCCGAAACAGATCGTTTTCCTCCAACTTAACATTTTTTTACTATTTTAACTTTACCTTCTTCCCTCATTAACAAATTGCACTCTTAAAACTGTTGTTGTTAGCTAGAGTTTGTAGTGCCTAAGTGCATTAACTAATCGGAAAAATAAAGTTGCCTAGGTTCGGTCAAAAGCCAATTTCAATGTGCATCTTTACAAATTACTAATTTGTAGTCAAAGTAAATTATGGAAACCAATTATCTAATTTAAAAAGTACTGGATCAGTAAAAGGACATTTTCCCAAGGTCACTTTTGTACCATCCTCTTTTTAAATCATGCTCTCAAAATAAGATCTTATCCGCACAAGGGAGCCTAAAATCCAATTAAAGTAGCCGGATTTGTCATTAGGAGAAACCAGAAATCCTCTGAGAACAAATCTCAGTAACATCTCTGCTTAGGTGGGGGCTAATGGTACAGATGCCTCACAAAAAATAAAATAAAATAAAAATAATAATGTTAGTCTTTGTTGCCAGGGATCAGTGACACCATGGTGTTTGTACTTTTGGAAGAATGCCACTCATCATTAATTATTCCTTTCGCTTGGCAAAAACCAGAGCACCTCATGCTAAGGTTGTGAAGTCAAAGACGATAAAAAAAAAGAACCAACTTGATCTAAAAACAATAAATGGTCGACGTTGGTTCAATAGAAACATTAGGAAAATGATGGAAACAAATGGAGCACACAACAGTTAGTTTCTGTAGAGTTTTGAGCCACAGGTCCTATGAGAAGATCTTTGCTAAGAGCTCATGATGGCTTAATGTGTTTGTTATGGTGGCCGTGGAGAGTTGAGACATTGAGATACAAGCTGGAGAAAATGACTCCTCTCACATCACTAGGTTGATTCCCGGAATTCACAAACCATCCTTTATTTCTCCCACTATAATGAAAACCAATCCATCTAATGCCACATCCTGTCGCCACACAAATAGTTTTATTGGTTTAATGGATATCCAAACACTTGTGATCCACTGTATTATCCATCTTTTTCTATGAATAAGTGATGTATTTATTGAGTGCAGGAAATTGATATGTACCGACAAGAAGTAACTTAACAGACTTGTTGCCGCACTTGGATCAAACCATGGTACAGTATTATAATGGCCCAGTCAAAGCCCAGACTTTAATCCAATTTGGTGAAGACATGTAAATTAGATTTCTTTTTACAAATGTTATCCATAAAAACAACAAATACAAAATCCCACCCAACTATTCAGATTACTTTAAAAAAACCTTAATAACAGCTTATTTATACATTTCCTTCAACAGCTCACAACTGCTTCCTGCGCGCTATGTTTTTTCACCCACAATCTTGTATAAATCGGGGGTTGTTATATAAAAAGATAGATGCGTATGCATGGTGTGTGAACGATGGCTGTTCTAAAGGTTTCTTTTTGGTCATTCATTCAAGCCCGGAGAAATTGTGCAATCATTTGAGCACGAGAAAGGTTGTTCCTTTTGAGTACCTAAATCTTGTGTTGCCATAGTGAGCATCAGTATAGCGGATCCCTCTGATACAACGCTTTATCAGTTTAACATGTCATACCTTTCCCTCTGTTATTTTCTCCTTTTATTCTCTTTCCCTTTACTGACAGTAGTATCACTCAGACATTGAGCAGGTCTGTCATTTTCCATGAAGTGTAACATTCATATTAAGACAAAATACAATTAGTTCTGATTTATTCTTATCGACACCACAGCACAATTCAATCTGCTGTATTCAGTCCCCCCGTCCAATGCTTTCATGTTTTGCTGAACCGTGGCATGAGGTCAAACACAAACATGACATCTGCAGCGGATCATCACAATTAGATCTGCCTCCAAAACGGTGTGGTAGGGATCCACTCGTCGCCTCATGAACGACACTTTGAAGTTTTTGTGTCTCTGGGCAGCAAATATGGTTGGATTTCTCTGTTCTCACAGATATCCCTGACTAATGAGGGCCACATGTTTCTTTTGACCCGAACCTCTGCCACGATGGATGCCGGAAACAAAAAGCGGCAATGACTTTTTCTTTTTATAGACGCATCCAATAATATCTCTCCTTGCCATGTGTCCTTCAGGGTGAAACTGTGTGTGTGTGAAACATGGAACCGTCTGTATGCAGAAGCTGTGTGACAGCAAAAAGGAAAAATAATATGAATGCAGCCGCAGCTAATGCACTTACATACAACTGTGCTGGTCATTTGTGGCAACGCCTGGTCATGAATCGGAAAGTACCCTATAAGGGAAGGATTGTGTGGAAGCTGCAATACAAGCAGCAGTTTTTATGTCATTTCAGGATCTGGAATGCCAGTGTTGGAAATGTTTGCTTTTATGGGGACAGAGAAATTAACTGGTTACCTCGGGGAATGTTCTTCTATATGTGCTTATGTAAAAGCCCCAACGGCGAGTGTTGCATGTTGATTAACTCCAGACCTCCTTTCTTTCTTACTACAGGATTCTACTACTGTGACCCCTGTGACTCTAACAGTTGACCCTAAAGGTTACTTCCTGTATTGGACCGACCAGAACAAGGTAAGACACTAGGTTTTCAAGTCTCCTTTGCTTTTCTTAGTAGTCTGAAAGACCTTTGTTTGTTCTGTTGGATGCAAAGCAAGGGCTAAATGTCAGATACATCTGCAGGCATGACACATTTAACTGCAGGCACTGTTACACAAACAGGATAACTCTTTGTGTTTACAAACTATTTATAATGTGGTCTGGCTCCAATGATGTAGGTCACATACTTGGTGGTTATGGTGATATTTAGATACGGGTAGCCATGAGAGATTGCCAACACAGTAACCTAGAGTAAACATACCATATGTCTTTAACATAGTAACACCATCACGTAAAAAACCTGAATCAACACTCTGTATAATGTTTTAGATAGTTTTATTTAAACTGTAAAGATACAACTGCTAACACGTTTGTTCATTTCCTCCCAGTTTGGGCCTATAAATGTTGCTGTAGTTTGCATTGATCCAAGTTTGTTCTAATTATTTGTATACACCATATACTGTAGCTGTTGAGTACAGGGTCTTGATTACTTCTGCGACTTGAGCGCAGATCTGCTTGTTCAACACTTCCAAACAGCTCGATAGACATAATCTGTTCCTGTTCTATTTACGTATAAAACTTTTATCAGCACTGTTAGTCTGGTGTAGACTAATTAATAGTAGGAATTGATTCGATGCTTTCCAAGAGGAGCATATTTTACTGCAGTAATAGCCAGGCACAGACAGGAGTGCTGACCTAGACTTAACCTCGCCACGCAATCCAATACACACGTCTTCCACTCCTGCTTTGTAACAGGAAAAGGATGCGATTAGGTTGCCAAATGAATGTAAATAATACGCCGTCTGTGGAAAACAAGACAGTGTCTGCAGGGAAAGTATACCCTTCTATTAAACAATTAACATGGAAAGAGAGCGGCTAGGAGCTAAACTAAGTGTAACTCTCAAAGAAAATTGAGAGGGGCTGGGCAGGTTTTCTTGGGTTTGCTATGATGTCCTGTTTCTCCATTACGAGACAGAGAGTTGGAATAATGGAGATTTTCATCTTTGTGTGTGGATGTTGTGTGGGTTTATAAGGGCGTATGTCTGCTCAGGGTCCCAGCACTGAGAACAGTTCTGACACATAATAATTCAAGCTTATACAAACTAAAGCCTGAGTAAAATTACTAGCGCATAAACAATGCATCCACTATCATACTTTGTGCCACAGCTTATTTGTAAAGATGCCTTGTCTGGTATGTTAGCTACCATTTATTCATAATGTTATTAGACATCTGTTCAACAAGCTGCAATGTGCTGTCCATTTGTTATGGGTGTTTGTGCGACTCAGCCTGATGGCCTGCAGAGTAAAAGCATTCCACAGATTCTTCAGAAGCGCAACAGAGCTGTACTCGGTGTACTAATTGCGCTGACTTTTGAACCGTGATTGTCACTGATGAATTCGGGTATTTCATGAATTGAATGTTTTATTGTGTAATGAATTTATTGAACCAACACGCATTTGAGGCTTTCAGCTGCCAATATGGGTCCACTGCTAAACCAAAGCAGGTGTTAGAGGATAATCTTAAATGGTAACTAAATAAATGAATAAAGAAAGAAATACAACCACTGCTAGATACGTAGTCAGCTTGTTGCAGTGCTATTTTGTCACCAAAGCAGTTTCTTCTTATGATCATGACTCCTACAACCAGTTGGATGAGTAAGCATTTCCAAGTTAATACAACAGGGTTAGAGTTAAAAATGTATACAGCACTATGCTATAGTTCTACTCCTGTTAAATGTGAGTAACATTTTTAGGACATATATGGGTTATAAGATCTTTGAAAGTGCTCCGTTCTTTGCTCCTCTGAGCAGAAAGGGTGTCATGTAAAGTTTTACACTGGATCCCTTGCATCAGAGTCTTCATCCTTCTTCCAGCACAGCTCCCACTGATTCCACCCCCCTCCTGATCACCGAAACGCACTTCCTGATCAGCTTATCCAGCAATTTACTGTCCATCAGTCATCGATCATCCCCTCTGTCTTTAATGTGTTCAGGTCAGGATAAAATGAATATTCTTGCTCCATTCTGTAAAATGGATAATATAACTCATTTTTTTATTTCAGATGCCCCAATTGTTGATTTGAAGCCATAAATGGTGTCATGGCCGTGGCTTTGAGGACCCGTGTTTTAAAAAGCATTCAGTGACTTCTGAAGGATGTTTAAAAGCTAATTTAAAAAATGAGTGAAACACACAGTTTTAAGCATGAAATGTTAATGCTACCTATTGCTATTTATCAACTCAATTGCAAACACTGTTAATAGAAATATTTCCAAAGTACGAAAAGAATAAAAAAAACACAAGGTAGCTTTCGTGCATAAAAATGTATTTATTTTATTTACACTGAGGTGCAATATTTGCCTGTTTTCTTCTGTCCTCTCTTTCCTTTGTTCTTCCTGCTGAATGTGACCTTTAGCATTTTTGTCAATGTCATTTGCTCTGGTGTGAGCTTTAATGGCTTTAAAACTCTCTCCTAATTTAGGAGTTTGTAACATATACTAGAAAAACAATTATATGACTCCAATCAGTCTTTTGTGATATGATTGGTGCAGATATAGTGAATAATTATATAAAATTTTAGCCAATCTTTCGTTTAAAATTCATGCTTGCGTCCTTAATTTTATTTATTGTTTGTATGGTTTTATAACTCTTGTTTTCTTTTTAGTTTTTAAGAATTCATTGAAACAGTCTCAGGGTGTATAAGAAGACACACATTTCCAACTATTACATGACTTTTCAGGGAAATGAAGGTGACACATCAATAGCACTAATTCAAGAAACCTGGATCAAATGATAAGCTTAATTTGGATTTTTCTCTTCCTTCTCTTCACCATTGGACTCAAAGCAAAACCTTTAACAATAAAGGGTCTGTTGAAAAAAATTCAAATACTGATGTCTGATGTTCCCCCAATGTGTTGCACTTTCTCTTCTTTATACAGGTGTAAAATGTTTAGAGTTGGAAGTAGTGTTAGCTGTGTTCTCATGCTTTGCACTACTGAATTTTCATCCAGGACACTGCTATGTAAATTATTAACATAATAAATCTCCCGATGTTTGCATGCGCTTGCTTAATAGTTCATTCTAACAACGTTTTCAGTTTCTGTTAGTTCTCTTCTTGCTTTTAGAAGATCGATTTCACTAAACATTTTCACAGATTCACAAGCAAACAGATAATGACATTAAACAGTCCCATCACACATTCGCTTTTCTGATCTCATAAATAACAACAAAAAATAATTCCTTTTTCACATGAATTATGAACAAAAACGTGGAATATTAATAAAAATGATCAATGTTTAAAACTTAAAAATATTTCTTCTTGCTGGTCTTTGACTTTTCTGCTTCTGTAACAGAAAAATAGAAACCTTGTGACTCATTGACAGTTTTGTGTTAATATCTTATTTAATACTGTTTTGATATACATATAATTTGAAGAATTGTTGAGACAAAATGATTGAAGCAGCTCCATTTTTTGATAAAGTTATTTTATTATGCCTTTCCTATACCAGGCCCTCTCTTAACAGAGATGACGTAAGGAATGGATCAGAATATGTCAACAATCTGTCAAACCAGAGCGACTATAGGACCGTCCGTCGGACCCATTCCTTGCATTACTTCCTTGATCTTGCTCAGACTCGTCAAACTGTTTGCACTTGTATTTATTACAGTGGTTCAACTCAGTAATAATAGTGAACAGAAGCAAATCAGGAATATTTGTAACTCCAAAGAGTATCATAAGAAACCTTCAGCTGGTTTTAGGTCTTTAAATGTGATCAAATAAGAATTTTTCTTCTTTTTAGTCATCTTTTTGTACCAGTTATTGATAACATCTTTTATTAAATGGTGTTTTTAAATAGTTTTAAACTGAGTTTACTTCAGGCCTAACCTGTTGACTTACCAATTTTTTTTTACCGTCCTTGGTGCAAGTTAGCTAAAGATTATAAAACCAGTTTAGACATGTTCTATGGTCTAAATCCCTTCAAAAATAAACGAATAAACAATAAAAAGATTAAAAAATATACACCATGATAAAATCTAAATTTCAGTTCTACTATAGAAAAAAATTACATTGCAATGTCAATAAGAATATTAAGAACCCACAAAGTCCTTGCATTGACATTTGAAGCTGCATTTAATTTTTATCACAATTATTTACAATTTGCACTTGGTAAAAAAAGTCTTCCCTAGATGTTCTAATGTAGTTCAAGTTATCACACTTATACACAACGGTTTTCAGAATGGACACTTACATTAAGCTGGACAGCGAACAGAGGCTGCAAGTAAAACCCAAAGTCCTTCACTTGTTTAGACTGGTGACGTCCAGCCGCGAACAGGTGGCTGCACAGGTTAAAAATAATTTGTATCTCTACTGGTCGTGGCAGCTTTTACTGGGATTGCCATGGTAGCGGTGAGACAACACACACCTCGGAAATGTCAAATTCTCCAGTCGCCTGCTCATGTTCTGAGGAACATTACCGATTGGAAAGGGATTTCATTGTTTTTCTTCATATGTATGTATGTATGTGTGTATATCTTACTAAGCAGACTGTGGTTGCAACAAAAAGGTTAAACACTTTTGACTCTGTAGAATTATGTGTCAGGGGTGTGCCAATTTCAGGACGTTCCCTGGACAGGCACCTGCATATGTCGTTGAATGATGTTCAGAGGTGAAACACAGGACAGCTCTGGCTAAAACCAGACTTGCACAGTTGGCAGCTGGTATGCGACGGCCAGCTCTGAATGAAGCTCAAATTAAGCTAATACACAGCAAGACTGAGGCCCTTTAATACACACTCGAAAAAAACCGCACACTGTTTTTTTTTCTTTTTTCTCTCAGCTCGGTCATAGCAGAATTCACACATCTGTTTTTTACCCACACAGCAATTATCCGTGATTACAGAGGCTGTTGTTCCTCCAAGTCTGTCAGCAACTATATGGGGTTGAGAGACAAGGTATAAATCTGCAGCCGATCGACAAAAAGTGAATTGTGGCCTCTGGTCGATTATAGCTGGACACATAAAGGCCATATTTCACCTGCATCAGTAGTGAGAGAAAGCGAGTGAGTGAAAATAAGAAATATTGGGAAGATGAATATGACAAAGCTCCTGGAAATGAAATGTTATCATATTTCACATTTTGGTTACATTGGTTAGTCCGACATTTTCTTTTCAGAATGACAGGATCAGGAACTTTAAAACTACCAGGGTTGCATTCAAAGTGTCTACAGTTGTTTCCTACCAGCTAACTACTGTTTTCATCAGTAAAATGTATTTAATTATAATACTTAAAATACTAGCTTGTAGTTATATTTCTCATACTCTATAATGAAATATTTCTTGGTGGTAGATGAATGAAAGTAACAACATCCGAACGATAATTGGCTGCCGTCTGCGGCGCTGCTGCCTTTGTAAACCTCTAGTACTAGCTGACACAGTTTCAGTCTAAAAATTAACTGTATGCCACAACAGGAATAAAACAAAACGTCTGTCCCACTGTTAGAACTATACTGACACTTTAACGTCTTGCCTTCCTCATTTCTGTTAAGCTGTCTATTAGATAAGGTAAAAAATACCATCTTAAACATCTTTGCTTTGCTGAAAACACTTACTTCCAATATGTAGGTTTATTGAGCTTTAAATCAAAATTCATCCAGGGAAGGTTTTTTTTTTTTTTGCTGTTACAATTAAATTTAAAGTGAAAAGTAAGTGCAAAGTAAACATTGTCATGGTACTTAGGCTGAGTTGTGTGTGATTTACGTTGGCTTAGTTTGTGTCAGACCTATTCCTGAATTTAGATAAGGGGCTTTCTTCTCTTTCCTTTTGTTAGGTTGGTGAACAATACCGGCTCAAATAAGCAACCACACACAAGAAGAGTTTAGAAAAGAACAAGCAGTGGGATTTTAGCATTTTTGCCTTTCCTCTCTTGACGTACTGGAGTTTGTTCACAAAACCTTGTGCCGCAGATGCACAGAAAGTGTTTTATGTTGTGCTTTGGAGCCGTTTGGCTGATTAAACGGCTCCCATTCTCCAAAGCTGCTGAATGTGATTCCCAAAGCTTTAGCCGAGTCTGCCAGGGTAACAGAAACAAAGGTGTTGCTGCAGTCAAAGCAGTTTGGATTAGGCAGCAAAGAGCAGCACCAACAGTAAGACACTGACTTCATGTAATAATATGAATCCTATGACAAAATGATTTTATATTAATAAAGAAAACATTTAGTCTGTATGTCATTTTCTCATAGTAAAGCATCAAGTATATCCCTAAGGGACCATATTGATCTAGAAGCTCTTCATCATGATGACCTGTTGCAATAAAACACAAGCTTCAAAAAGAAATCTTTCTTCACGACAACCATAGTAAAAATCTATTCTGTTTTCTGTACAAGCAAATTTGAATCCTAAAATTAATTATTTTGGCTTAGGAGACAACAGCTTGTGTTTTTCTAATCAAGCATCATCCATTTGGTCGCTTATTTAAAAACGGTTGATTAGTCCTCTCCATATAGCATGAGTCCAGGTTTTTTTAACATTCATACTAGCCTGTTGGTACATCGCTTATATATAAACAATATGTGGTTATTGGATTGGATTCACATAGATTGCAGTTGGATATTGCCTTGTAACTATTAATGCTTTATAATGTGAGAAAAGTACATAACACAGCAAGAAAAGTAGAACGAGAAATAAAGAGGGAAAGCACAAATAATCATTATGGTTGAAATAAACTGTGCCTTTTTCAATTATACTTTCTACTACATTCAAAAAATCCCCGTCTTACCGATAACAATAAAAATAAGGATACCCCAGTGTTTGCAGTTACAGGGTTTGGTTTTGATCTTGTTCATTTAATGGGACAGTTAAGAGTGATTACTTTAAATTGACTCAAATGAAAGGTCTGACTCACTTACATTCGGACTATTTCCTTTCAACTGTATGTCTCTCCGTCACAATTTCTACTGTTGGTAACCCAGTTAGGGCCATTTTTTCTTCTTATTATTATTGTCTTATTATTGTCTGTTCTGTTATTGTCACCTGCTTTTTCAAATACTGGATCTAGTATGTTTTGTTTTCTGTAACAGAAAAAAATAAGAAAATGTTTCTTTATGAGATTGCATTATTTTTAAATTATTTAAGTTTAAAAGTATTTAAGTTGTATGAAACATCCCACCGGGGGTCCAGAAACAATTTTATAGTTAGTTCTAAATAGGTTAAGCAAGTATAAACTCTTGAACCATGAAAATGTTGTAGTTAGAATCAGCAGCTTCAGACACACAGACAGGAGTCTATGCCTGAGTTTGTAGCTTTCACTTTGGAATAAAAAAGGAAACCAAATTTGATTTGAATAGATTTAAATGTACAACGGAGCTCAAGCTGCTCCAGAAGCTGCTGGTTATACATTTGCATGTTAGAGACAGCAGCGTTACACATTACAATTCAACCAAATGGGTCATCGTGTTCAGGGTTGTTTTCTTTTTACTGTTATTTTTTGTGTGCCACTGTCATCTTGCATTTTCACCCGGCTAAAATTCTACATACAGAAGGAGTTTTTATAATGTAACACAAGTCACCGAAATACTTACATATTTCCTGAGCAAGGCGTTCCCAAATCCTCTGATATATCAATATGGCTTTAAGCTGTGTTTTAAGGCATGATGCTAAATATCACGAGGACAAGAAGTAAATACAGGAAGCCATGAGATCTCTATCACAGAAACAGAGCTAAAGCTAACACAACCCCCCATTAGGATTTGACTTAAAAGCCTTAGATCGAACTTCTATTCAATTACTTTTGATGCATTTTTAGAGACCTTTCAGACATTGAGTGTTGCTCAGTTTGTTTGGTTCTAATGTGGATATTAAAACTTAAAAGAAACTTTTCTATGTGAATCCTGTTTATTTTATCTTACGTTTTTCTGCCAGGCTTTAGAACTCGATGGAGGAAAAAAAAAAAGTGCCCCAAATTGCTATGCAATTCGTTTCTTCTATGTTTTAATTGTAAGTACGGACCAGACTTCTGCCTTAGTAATTAATTTCTTCCATTCTTCCTTTCATCTTTCTGTCACAGGGAAAAGACAGATGAAAAATGTAATTGACAGAGCATAATCGTCAAAATCTCACACTTTGAATTATCCACACCTCCTCTGCGGGAAGCTTTAGGGCAAAGAAAGCTTTAAATGCAAAACTATTATTACTCTCCATCTTCTTTGATACCACTATTAATAATTTAGCTTTTCATACTTTTTTTTTTCTTTTTGTTTTTTTTTCTTTTTTGGCCGGGGATTCCTTTATGGCAGGGGTGGGTGCCCACACTTTTTGAGCTTGCAAACTACTACAAAGATGACCAATCCTAAGGGATCTACAGCCCTCCGCCCCCACACCACCATCACCAAACAAAAGAAAGGAAAACGGCTATTTATTTTATGTTATTTCAATCATTTTTATTGTATATTTTGTCCTTTTAGAATGAAGTGTAATTTAAATTTAATCTATAACACATAGTTTCTCCCGCATAACTGCATTATCACACTGTGGAATGTGTGTGGTTCTCCGCAAGCACAAGCAGACACAAATAAGTCTATAAAGGAACAAATTTTATGGAACGATTTTAAAGAGCATTTGAAGCAACACAAATAAATATAAAATTCCACAGTTTCTGCAGAAGGTATTACAAATGTTGGTTTGTTTGTACAGTTGTTGGTACAGTTCAAATAAGGTCTAGAAAAGAAAAAACAAAACAGCAGCTACAACAGCTGATTACATGGTTTAGTAAAACTAAAGCGTGCATTTGCAATAATTTTGGGTATTTTTCGCATAGTAAGTATATTGTTCAGCCATGTTTGCAGCATGCAGCTTAAAGGCTTTATTTAACTGGGTGAACTTAAGCAAAATGGAAATAAAGCAGTCATAGCTCGTCAACTTTGGTCTGTGTCCTGCATGCTTTGATTTATGTTCTGCCTAAAGATTCGGACGTTTCATGGATAAATCAAACCTTAATAGCTTTTTTTTAGTTGTTTGTATAGAAAAAAACATCATAATTGACTAAACCAGAACAAAGGGCAGTCTAACATTAAATAACTAGTAACTGCCCTTGAGGAAGGGTAAATGAAGGCTGGATACAATTTTCAACATTTTCAACTTCAGGGTATTTTTTCTTTAGAAAGAAGAATTTAAAGTCCTAAATAGTAGACCAGCATTTTTATCCTTTCTGAATTTCACTTTATTCTTGCTCTCTTATCCTGCAGATGATCTCTCTGAATTAAATAATTAACTTTGGCGCTGTTGTTATTGCTCTCTTTGCCCCTCTCTCTTCTAATGTTTTACCCTCCTAACTGATGTGTAATGCAAGCTTCTCCGCATTCATTCCAAAGTCTCAGTGAATTCATTCAGCCGGAGGCATCAGTGCAACTGATGGTTTACACTCAAGTACCAGTTGTTAATAAGGCAATTACAGGCGTTTTGCTTTTTAGCAATCTTCCTGCAAGTAAATGAATTGTCATGTTATTATTTAAGCTTCGAACCCACATCAACAGAGATCTCTCAGGAGATATTTATAATGATTTATTTTAGGATAAGTTGGGGAAGGGAATCCGGTATTGATCAGCAACGGGCAAACAGCAACGAGTGGCGAAGAACGAGAAACAGCATGGCGGCAGTAACAGCAGGGAGCTGAGGACGTCTACGACGTGGGAGACCGAGAACCTCTGAAGGTGAGGACAGGTGAGGTGAGAAAACTGCGATTGGTAAGAAACAAATGAAGGGAACGATCTTACTTGTGGAGCGTGAACTGTTGTTGCCAGGGAGGAGTGAGTGGTGAGTTTCTTCCAGCAGAGTTGTAGAAGCCATGGTCCAGAGGAGGTCAAACAGTGGATTGTTTATGCTGGAGCGGGCCGACCGAGCGTGAGCCAAGAGGAGTGGGAACCAAATGACGAGGGGAACCAGTGAGGATCTTGAAGTTGGTAAGAGTTCTGGAGTGAGAGGAAACCTGAAGGTAGACACAACGGTGGTTTAAGGGCGTGGGAAAAAAACAAAGTAGCAAATTAAAGGTCAACAACAAAAACGAGAAACAACTAGAGAACGAGAAACAACTAGAAATAACTACAAGAAACATTCAAGAAACTAGAAACACTAAAGAGGCACTGAGACTGGGTTTTACCGGGAGTAAACAAACACTCAGGCCACGAGTAGCTGATTCACCACTCCTCTTATACTGTCCCAGCTCATCAGCGCCAACCAGGCGCACCTGTGGTGGAATGAGCTCCAGCAGAAGAGCACTGGTGACCCCCTGTGGCCAACTGGAGAAGTGGCTGAAAGAAACTCAGACTAGCAGTACCCCCCCCCCCCCCCCCCCCTCAAGGACCGCCACCTGGCGGTCCAGAAGATGAGGAAGAGGCCTCGAAGTCCTCAATAAGGCTGGGGTCCATGATGAAGAAGCGGGGCACCCAGCTATGCTCCTCGTGACCGTAGCCCTCCCAATCGATGAGGTATTGATGACCTCAACCTCGTCGATGGGTAGCCACGATCCGCGGGTGGAGGGGCGTCGGCTGGAGGGCACAAATTACTGTTTCGGACTGGCTTTATCTGGGAAACATGGAAGGTGGGATGGATCCGGAGTGACGAAGGAAGACGGAGACGAACAGAGGACGGATTAATGACGGAGTCGATGGTATAGAGAGTTTGTGTGACACGGACCTCAGGGGGATATCCCGGGACAAGAGCCAAACATGCTGACCAGGAGAGTTGGTGGGGGCCGGTGTGCGTCTCCGGTCAGCAAAACGTTTTGTTCTGGGCTGAGGATCGTTGTAGGGCTGAAATGGTCTCCTTCCAGATATTGCAGATTCGGCAGATATGATGGTGGACGGAGGTCACCGAGATATCCCTCTGGTCGGCAGGAAATAGTGGTGGCTGGTACCCTAAAGAGATCTGGAAGGGGAACAAACCAGTGGCAGCAGAGACGTGGGAATTATGAGCATACTCAATCCAGGGGATGTGCTGGTTCCAGTCGGTCTGATGTGTGAGGAGAAACATCGGAGAGCTGCCTCGACCTCCTGGTTCAATCGCTCTGTCTGACCGTTAGACTGAGGGTGGTAACCAGAGGTGAGACTGGTGTTGGCCCCCAGCGCAGCACAAAAAGGTCTCCAGACTTGTGAAGCAAACTGGGGGCCACGGTCAGACAGAATATCTACGGGTATAGCGTGTAGCCGGAAGACATGTTTAACCAGGAGTCTGGCTGTGTGGAAAGCAGAGGGTAACTTACGGAGGGAAATGAGATGACATGCTTTCGAGAAACGGTCTACGATTGTTAGGATGGTGGTCATACCTTGAGCAGATGGAAGGCCAGTGATGACCAGGGACGTTTGGGAATCTCGAGTGGCTGCAAAAGGCCCGAGGGGGGTTTATTACCAGTCTTATTATGAGAGCAGATGGGGCAGGCGTGAATGTAATCAATGACGTCTTTGTGAAGGTTTGACCACCAGAACCTACGGGAGATAAGAGCAATGGTCCGACTGGAACCAGGGTGACAGAAGAGGCGAGAAGTGTGGAACCAGTGAATTACTTGAGAACGGACGGAAGATGTAACGTACATGGCCTTTTGGGGAACGGTCCGAGGGTCAGGTTCACGGAGGATAGCGTCTTGGACGATGCCTTCGATCTCCCAGGATACCGAGCCAACCACGCAGTCAGGAGAGATTATGGGAGCAAGAGCAGGATGAAGGTCGTCAGGAGAGAACTGGCGGGAGAGGGCATCGGGTTTGACATTTTTGGATCCTGGCCTGAAAGATATGGAGAGGTTAAAACAGGAGAAAAACAGAGACCAACGAGACTGTCTGGGATTCAAACGTTTTGCGGACTTGATATACTCTAAATTGCGATGGTCGGTTCAAACCAGCACCGGATGGTTAGCACCCTCCAACCAATGACGCCATTCCTCTAAGGCAAGTTTTATGGCTACCAGCTTACTGTCTACCACGTCAGCAGGGGATAGACGTCAGGAGAAGAAGGCACAGGGATGAAGTCTGTTATCTTCCTCCGATATCTGGGAGAGGATGGCTCCCACTCCCAGGTCGGTGGCGTCGACCTCTAAAGTGAACTGACGAGAGGGATCGGGTTGAATCAGGACTGAGGCTTGTGAAAAAAGGGGTTTTGATGTGGTGAAAGGCCTGATCGGCTTCGAGGGTCCAGATGAAGGTCTCATAACTGAGGTTAACGCAGTGAGGGGAGAAACGGTCTGGCTGTAGTTGTGTACGAATCGACGGTAAAAATTTGCAAAACCTAAAAACGGAGATCCAATTTGGTGAAGATGGTGGCTTGATGTAGGGACTCGAAGGCGGCGGTGATGAGTGGCAATGGATATTTGTTCTTTATGATGATGTTATTCAAACCTCTGAAGTCGATGCACGGTCAGAGCGAACCATCTTTCTTAGACACGAAGAAGAAGCATGCCCGTAGGGGAGAAGAGGAGGATCTTATAATGCCAGCGGCGAGGGATTCGTTTATATAGGTCTCCATCGATTCCCTTTCCTTGTGGGAGATATTGTAGAGGCGGCTGGATGGAAATGGGGCTCCGGGAAGAGGATCGATGGCGCAGTCATAAGGTCTGTGAGGGGGTAGGAAGCAGGCCTTACTCTTATTGAAGGCCTGCTTCAGGTCCGGATATTCCCTGGGAACATTACTGAGGTCATGGGAATCGATGGAGACGTCCTCATGGGGCGGGCTTGGAGGAACGGAGGCCTGGAGACAAGAGGAGAGACAGTTTTATGACCAGGAGCAAATGGAGCGGTCTGACCAGTTGATGGTAGGGTTATGGTTCTGAAGCCAGTCAAACCCTAACACAATATGAGTTTAGGATGAAGAAAAAACAAAAAATGACCTAGACTCTTTATGATTACCGGAGATAACTATGTGTAACGGACTGGTGATGTGGGTTATTTGAGGCAAGGATCTTCTGTCAAGAGCGGCAACCTGGAGCGGGGTGTCTAATGTCGAGGTGGGTAATTGTAACTGGTCTACGAGTACTTGGTCAACTACAGATCTTTCACAACCGGAATCTATGAGCATTGAGAGATTTAATGTCTTATGGTTGTGTATTAAAGTGGCAGGGAGGAGAAGGCGAGACAGACTAGGACGAGTGATTGGGTCCGTCTGAAGCGTAGTGACATGAATGACCGATTGCTCCTATGAATAAAGGCGAAAATATGTTTTAACTGCATTGCAAAAACCTAGAGTGGTCAATTGGAGTGTTAGTACCACAGATAAAAAAAGTGGGCCATAATTTCTTCTCAGTATATACAATAGTCTGACCAAGCTTTTTACAGTTTTAGAAAAATGCTTTTTTTCTTGTATATGTGATGTTTTCAATTATAAATGTTATGCAGAATCCCTATGAACAACTAACCGTAAGCCTATTTTGTTTTATTAATTCCACTATTATAGTATATGCCAAACTTGATTCATTATCAACCCGATTTAAAAAAAAAGTAAAAATGAAGAACGTTACTTGTACATCACAAGAAATACAATACTAGGGTTTGCGCGTTCCACATACCATTATATTCGCACACTCTCACAACCTCTGCTGTGTTCTTTAACCTTCTTTATGCACAAAACTTTTGAGGCCTTTTCTGAGCAACTGAATCATTACTGAGATTAAGTTAAACACAGATTGATTCCATGCAACGAAATGACATGGAACGATGACCAGAAAATGGATGTAGAAATAACAAAGTCATACAGAAAGGTTGAGAACAATAAATACAGAAGAGCTTAAATATGGTGACAAAGGAACCACAGGAGCTCATCAGCGAGTAATAGAAGGAGCAAAGGTAGAATTTATAGTAGAAAATAGAAAACAGCTGTGAAGGTGAAAAAATAAACAAAGCAGGAAGAATTATTGGAAGGGACAGGAGTCAAGGGAAAACATGCAATTACTAGAATAAATACAAAGGAACACTAACCTAAAGATCATATGCACTACTAAGAATACATACATAAACTAAAAAAATGTAATACACTTAAATGAGAAGAGCTAGCAATACAAAAGCAAAGATAAGTTTTAAACAGTAACCCAAATAAAGTCCAAGGGGTAAAACAATCACATATCATGAATTTTGTTTGTAACATTTTTTTAAATAAAATGTGCCTTTCCATTCCTATCAACTGCCAATTATTTTGTACCTTCTGTTGTTATGTCTCACCTATAAAAGCGACTTTCAATTGGTTGTTGGTTAAGACAGTAATGTTTTTCTTTCAATAATGCTGATCTGTATTTTTTTTCTTTTCAATGCACCCACTTTTCTTCCCCCTGTTCCATTTACACATCAGCAAATAAGTATGTTACAAATATAGGTCACTTGTCTTCACTCCCGACTAAAGTCAGTTCGATTTGGTGAAATAATATAAAGGTAACACATTTAAACAGCTGTGAGGTGCTTAGGGGCAAGACAAAAAGGCTGGCATACTTTGAAATACTAGCTCCTCACTGAGAGCCTTCTTGGAGAGATACGTGACAGGAGGAAGAAGAAAAACACCTGGCCCATTACAGGAGAGACAAAGAAGGATTTGGACACATCAGGTTTTAACTGTGCATTAGCAAAGAAGATCAGAGTTGGAAGGGCCACCAAAACCTTTTAGGAAAATCTTCATGTTATAACCACATTATGCTTTCTTGATAATTGCTCTGTATGCATCCGGGGGTTTTCTTCTGAACCTGATGACAAACACACACACAAGTATCTTTGCTTTCCCTGACAGGAAAGCAAATAAACTTCATCCCGCTTCCAAGTGATGGTAAATCCTCTGATTCCGATCATTACATCAGCATAAGGAATAGATAATTATCTGTTCGTTTTCAGCACTCACACTAAAGTGGTGAAATTATAATTTATCCATTGAGCAATTTCAGTGATTGTGTGGAAACTTAACCGGATGATATCTACTCTTTGTTGATTTTTCTGTGGTGATTAAGTGAAAATTGCTAAAATTTTTATTCTCTTGAATTTCTAATAGTAGACAAACTGGAAGAATCAGTTTTTTTATATAGCGCCAATTTACAACAGTACAAGCAGCCATCTGCCATGACCAAGTGGGGGTTTAAAAAGACAGAAAAATTAGAGGCACAGGATACTGAAAAAAGAGTTTATAGCAGCAGTTGTAGAGCGTCACTGGAAGCATCTCAGCCCATGTTCTCATCCAAGAAGCTGTCTCAGCTAACAGAACGCCAGCCCAGGTGTGGTTACTATGGAGAGAAGAACACTAAGAGAAAACAAAAGGTTAACAAGGTTGAAATAACCGTAACTAAGTATATTGGACAAAGGAAGAAAGTAGCAGAGAGAGAAGTGGTCAGATTGTCCTCCAGCAGTCTAAGCCTATAGCAGCACAACTATAGAAAAACTTAAATAACCTAACCCTATAGAGTGAGACATGAAGAAGGTAGAGCAAAGGAGAACCGTCTCTCTAGACTGAGTTCCTCCCCCAACCGGATTAGGCTGTCTTCTCTACCTCTTCCAAACTATAAACTTTACCAAACAGGAAGGTTTTAAGCCTAGATTTGAAATTAAACAGGGTGTCTGCCTCACAGAATAAAGCTGGAAATTGGTTCCACAGGAGAGGAGCCTGATAACTGAAAGATCTGCCTCCCATTGTGCTTTTAGAGATTCTAGGAACCACCAGTAAACCTGCAGTCTGAGAGCGAAGTGCTCTGTTAGGGACATAAGGAGTAATCAGATCTCTGATATACGATGGAGCTTTATTAGTGAGGGCTTTATATGTCAAAAGAAGAATCTTGAAATCTTTTCTAAGTTTGACAGGGAGCCAAAGAAGGGAAGCTAAAATTGGGGAGATATGATCTCTCTTTTTAAGTTTCATCAGAACTCTTGCTGCAGCATTTTGGACCAACTGAAGGCTTTTAACTGCATTTTGTGAACTTCCTGCTAATAAAGAGTTACAATAGTACAGCCTTGAAGTAACAAATGCGTGGACTACTTTTTCAGCATCTTTCCTAGAGAGAATAGGACAGCTACCTTAATAGCCTCTGGTACATAACCATTCACTAATGACAAATTACTCATATCCAAAATGGGGGTAACAATAATAGGAAATACTTCTTTACACAATTTTTTCGGGAATGGATCCAACATCAATTTGACGGGTTAGATGAAGAAAATATTTTTGAAAGCTCAGAAGGCTCAACTGGAACAAAACATTTCAGGCTCCAGAGCCACATCCACGTTCCAAGCTAGATAATGGGCCTCGGCTTTCTGCGAGTGTTTCACCAGCGCGGAGTCGAGCTTCCAATTCACACACCCTCCCCTCCGAAGCTATAAAAATGTTATATTGAATGCACGTACCGTTATCTCTAAAGGAGGGAGAGAAATAACTAAACATCTGACACACAGAGCAGGAAAAAGGAGAAGCAGAGAGAGAAGCTAGCACCGCTAGAAGCTAAGCTAACTAAGCTAGCGAGTGCTCACACAAAAAAAGGTCAGTTTAGAACAATGACGGTTTCTAATACTTCAGTGGAGCAGTACAGAGAAGGAGTACTAAGAGAGCGCGCGGAGCTAGCAGACGCTAACAGATGCTAACAGACACACGGTGCAACAACAGGAAGTGACGTCCAGCGTCAGCCAAACAAAAAAAAAAGGTGGAGCATGGGGATCACAGAACATGTCACAGAACCTTGAGCAACTTTACAGTTTTTTGATGTGTTCACTAAAAGGACTTTTTTGTGTGCAGCATTTGACAGATGGTACGCTGCTGTACCACATTTTGTTGAATGACTTTCAAAAGATTTTTGGCAGATTAATTTAACCATCTGTTTATCACTACCTCTGCAGCCGCTTGGTAAACTCGCGATGCTGCCAATGTCAGCTGTAGGGTGAATGTCAAGAAAACCTCCCATATACTGTGTATATATATATATATATATATATATATATATATATATATATATATATATATATATATATATATATATATATATATATATATATATATATATATATATA